>CAEGAE010008929.1:0-34841 GCA_903067095.1 Girardinus metallicus | reverse complement strand
TGTCTCTCACACACTACTAAAAACTCACACACACATAAAATATTAAAATTGCACATATATACTATTAAAATGTCACATATACAATTTTTCTCACATGCATACATAAAAGACTAAAATTGCACATATAAACTAATAAAATATAGACTCACCTTTTGTATGTCTGAGAGTGATGTCACGGAAGAGGCGGGGCATCATTTGGAGATCAGATCGCGCATGCGTTGATACGACAATGACGTCAGCTTCAAGTTGGTGTAAGTGGCGTTTAGCTCAAGGCTAATCCGATTTATGAACGCTAATTTCGGCCAGCCGTTCTCTCCCACCCCCTCCTCAAGCGCTCGGCGGTTCACTTAGGGCTTACTCCGGGGTTAGAGCTGGAGTTAGCGGCCTTAGCACCGGCGTTAGCGCCGGAGTTAGCGGCCTTAGCACCGGCGTGATAGCCGGCATTAGCAGCCTTAGAAGCGGAATAAGGGCTAAGTGAACCTCCGAGGAGGGAGCAGTAGAAAACGGCTGGCCGAAATTAGCGTTCACAAATCGGATCAACCTTGAGCTAAACGCCTACTCCGGCGTCAGAGCCATAAGTGAACCTCTGAGCGCTTGAGGATGAAGCGGAGCTAACGCCGGAGTACGGCGTTAGAGACGGCTCTAACGCCGGTTCTAAGGCCGCTTACTCCAGCTCTAACCCCGGAGTAAGCCCTAAGTGAACCTCCGAGCGCTTGAGAAGGGAGTGGTAGAGAACAGCTGGCCGAAATTAGCGTTCATAAATCGGATTAGCCTTGAGCTTACCGTGGAGCTGCAGTATCCAGCATGAAGCTGACGTCACTGTGGTATCAACGCATGCGCGATCTGATCTCCAAATGATGCCCCGCCTCTTACGTGACATCACTCTCACATACAAAAGGTGAGTCTATATTTTATTAGTTTATATGTGCAATTTTAGTCTTTTATGTATGCATGTGAGAAAAATTGTATATGTGACATTTTAACAGTATATATGAGCAATTTTAATATTTTGTGTGTGTGTGAGTTTTTAGTTGTGTGTGAGAGACAAAACATAGTTTTTGTCCTAAACGTCCCTCATAGTCACATCCCTTAGCTAACATGAACACAAAGCTATAAATGGCTGCAAGTTCCTCTATTAAACTGACTGAAGGTGAAAACAGAAACAAAAAGCTGGAGTATAGATATTTTTTTATAATAGCTGCTCACAAATAGAGAGGCTATTTGTGATCCTGCCTCTTTATTATTACATTGAATTAATTTCAGATTTTTGTATAACTTTTCTTCAAGGTAACAAAGTGAGCTATTATTGTTACAGGTTAATTTTCTAAACTACAGAAAAGTAACTGTTAGAGAAGCTCAAATGTGAAAAATTGGACTGATGTTGATATGCGATAGTAACACTGCTATTATGTTAGATTTACCAATGTTTTATTTTATAATTTTTTTTATCCGATTACCCGATTAATTGTAAGAATAATCGATAGATTACTCTATTACTAAAATATTTGTTTACAACAGCCTTAATCTAAACATTTCAGGACAACAACCCATGAGGCCTGGACTTGAAAAACCTTGAATTAAAGTAATTTCTTGATTCTCCAATGTCTGGCAGAAAGCAGGGCTGAGTGTTTTCTGCCCTATTGAAGCTGAACAAAAAATGTGTAACACAGTTAATTTATGACTTAATTAGTTTTTCACAAACCAGGTTGATTTGGATGACACTCCTCTGAGAGTAAATGACATCCATTTATTCTCTGAACAAAAATTCAAACAGATTTTGTTGTGATCAACAGATGCTTTCCAAACATTGTACTTTTACAAAACCTGGAAGTCCATGTGAGGTGTTTCAATTTGGTTTTGCTGAGGCTGAATGATACACGAGTATCTGAATAATATGCCATCATAGCTCCTCGTCTGACCTACTCACAGTAAATCAGGTGAAACAACAGCAATACCTTAGCCCATTTTTTACGGTGGATTTTAGTGAAATGTATTGACAAAAACAGGCCTGTGATAGTAACAAAAGCATTTTGATTAATTTGGATCCTTTTTTCTTTTTCTTTTTTGTTTGCATTTATGAAGCCATTTCAGGAAAGGACAAACACAGAGCTATATGATAGAAGTTGTGTTAAACTGCATCCATAAACATGTATGCCTATCAATCAATCGACAATATAATTTGAATAAGGAAAATAATTTTGTATGGGTATGGGACCAAAATGTGCCTTAGCCCAGGGACCCACAATCCTCCTTTATCCGGCCACGATGATATGCACTATTAATCCTGATTACCCTCTCTGACTTTGTACATCTGTTGGTGTTTTGCTTTTGAAACTTCCTTATCTTCTCCTATGAAACTGGCAAATGAACAGTAAGGTGCAACTGTGTACACTAAAGCAGGTAAGTACATCTGTTTAGTAATGACAGAGGAAGCAATCCAACCAGACTTGATAATCGTACATAGATCGCCTTGTGGTGCAACAGCAAAGTCTCAGCCGTTCTAATCCCTTAACACAATTATCGCCCTCTGTTTGTATATTTAAGCACAGTTACTCTGCCTGTGGTTTTCCACAAATGTGTACCAAAACAACTCAACTGCCATTATCTTAAAATTCCCTGTAAGTGCAAGGTAAACACGTGTGTGACACTAATTGTGCCGGCTGGCCTTGAGGAATAGCATTGTTGTGACAACAGATTAAGAATACGTCTGAAGCCATTCCTAAACCTGAAGAGAGATTAAGAGGGAAATTGAATGTATCCCAAATACATCCCTGTCTCGCCAAACTGGGGGATGATGCAGTCGAAGTGGCAGGAAGCGGGTAGAAGCCAAAAGGAAACAAAAACGTCCAAATCTTTCCTGATTTGGACATTTCACTGCTCCTCACAATAAGCAGTTAAGATTATGTCTCTTCATTATGTGTCTCACCCTTCCTTCATTGTTTTTCCAGCATGCTGAATCAGAGCACATGGAGTTAATAAGTATTGCCATAAAACACTCCTCCCTGACACACTTGCATTCACACATAAGCAAGCACAGGCATTCTGGCAACATTGTTCATGCTGGATTTATGTCATCTGTGCACACAATCCTTGAATTTGTTAGAAGACTTGTTCTTGTCAATATTTTTCTACAGCAAATTTTGCAGAGTTAAATCAACATTGTGCTGAGTCTCTTTGATCCTTTTCAGAATTGGTATTAATTTAACTCTCAGATACTTATTTCAACAAGAGATTGAGTAGTTATAACTCCTTTAAGAGTTACAATTACTTAACTAGAGTTTTTTTTGTTTTTCAGAAAAACTTCTGAACGCGTTAAATTAACTCTGCAAAATTTGCTGTAGAGTCCAGAAAGGATTACAAGTGTCACAAGAAACCTTGATCCCAGCTTGATCAGGGGAATGCTACAGCAAAAGAGGTGAGTGAAGGTTTTAGCTGTCTAGTCAAAAGAGGATCAAATACATGAAGTATACAATTTGCTGTCGGGATTTTGTTCCAAAAGAGGTTTTATAGATAAAGCTTGTTTTTGTTGCATGTAAGAAAAATGTGCAGATTCCTAATTTATAGTAGAAAAAAAAGGTTTGAAACAATTTGCTTTACCTTGCTTAACCATGCTATAACAAAATTTCCAACTGAACTATGTCATTTAAATGTTGAATGTCATACCTAATAAATTCTAACAATTAGCTTTAGGTGTTTGTCACAAAATGGTTTCAATAAAATTTATCATTATTACAGGAAGACAACATAGATTTGGTTCAGATAACTACATAAAACTCAATCTACTAAGTAGATGTAGCTGTATTAATGTAATAGCTTGAGTAATATGCCAATTTGCTGTTCTGACATCAGTATCAGACAGATGGAAATACAACTTCAGTAACTTTATTTGCACTATCAAGAACATAAATAACCCATTAATCAAAATTATATCCAAGACATAAGTAAAAAAAAAAAAATTACACTAAATTAAAATTAAAAAGTTCATTCAGGTGGAATGGAGGTAAAATGTGAATACATATCTTGCAACAAACAAGAATTTGATTTGTGCTTGGACTTTAACTGGACCGTTCTGAATATGCTTAACTGTTCTATTCTATTGTAGCTCTGGCTGTGTTTTTATTTGTTGTATTTCTGGAACATAAATCTCTGCCTCACTTTCAAGTATTTTTCAGTCTTCAGCCAGTTTTTGCTGCGGATTGACCTTCATTTTTCACCGTTCTTCTTCCAATCAGCCCTGAATAGCTCCCCTGACCCTGCTGAATGAAACCATCCCCACATTATGTTTTCTTCATTGTCATGTATTAATTTTCTAACAAATCAAAAAGCTTCATTTTGGTCTCATCTGACCCAAACACCTTCTTATATTGGCTATGTGTTTTAAACCAGATTTTGTACTACATTTTTAAACAAATTGTGTAATTTTGCCATTATTTCAGGTCAGTTTATATCAATACTTCAGCATGTTGCTGTCTGTAACCTGAGCATTTTATTGTTACTGTTTGGGTTGTCATATAGCGCATGCTCAGAGTCAAACTGAGTATTTTGTATGAGCTACAACAGGTCAGATCAGATCACAAAGTAAAAAGTTTAAAAGATGTGAGAAATCCGAGGGGAAAAACAATTTTGGAAAAAAAAAAAAAAAGAACAAGAATAAGGAGGAAGGAGGAGGGAAAGAAAAATATAAGCAGAGGCAGAAAGTGGAGGCGCGAGCATGAGAGGGAGGTGTGTAGAAAGAGGAGTGTGGGAAAAATCAATATGCTCTCTGGAGCAACTGGAAGAGACAATCAGTCCTGTCTGACCCCCGTCTCCCCTTGGTGTCAGTGAGTGTGTGTTTGTCTTTTTGTATATGTGCGCTTTTTGTGCATGTCTTTAATTCAGAAATGCCTGTATGCATTTGTAAGCAACCAAGCCATAAATTGACTTTTGAATTTATGTAGATTAATAGTCCGATATGCCCGACTCGGCGTGGGCAGTTTGTGTACCTTTGTTGTCTCGTCCTGCATTTGCTGTCCTCAGCTCAGATATGCTTTATTGGCACGAATACCGAGGACAAGAGAAGGATGGTGCCAGTGATGCTAATGGGATAAAACTTCATTACTTTCCCTCTATCAACTTTATGCGAGCGTCGATCGAACATGGACTTGAGGTGGAGTTGAAACAGAAAGGGGCTGGCGTGTTGCGAATGGACACTGTAGAGGCTTTAAGTGGCAGCGCAAGAGCTGCATTTAGCTGACGGTCACCAACAGTCACTTTTCCCTGCAACTCCATCTGGCTTAATGCCATCCACGGAGTCACCTACACACACATGCCATGGGCGGTGGGCCAGCAACATTCGGTGAAATGGTTTTGCTTTGATAGCTATTATCAATAGAAAGAAGAAAGGGCTCCTTTTTCTTCCCTCCCTCCTTGTGTATGTATGTGCGTTTGAATGGTTAGGGTTTCTGCAGGCCTCGAGGCCAGCAGCTTTCACAGGCCATCCACTCGACGTTTGGGGTTTGTATAGCTGCCTCGGCCCTCCATTGTCCGTTTCCCTCCCGAATTCAGCTTCTCCATCTGCCCCCGGGGGCCTCTCAGACCATCAGGGGGTGTGGGTGTAGATGCATAGATGAAAGCACGGACAGGAAAGAATGCAACTTATCTGGGAGGACGAAGTTTACCAATCATAGAACATCTTGTTTAATTCTCTGCAGCATCATCTGATCACTTTTTCCCTTCACCCTCCTCCTCTCTGCGTCTCTCTCTGCTGTGCAGTTGCAGGGGGTTAATTGAGGTCTGAACAGCAGGAGGGAGAGCGGGGTGTGTTATGACACCTTTCTAAAGAGGACACATTCACAAACCTGCAATACACAGCTTAATATATACCAATCTGGCAAAACAGTGTGTCTCAGAGTGTTTCCTCCCTTTTTACTGCTTAAACAGCCATGACATGGACTCCACTATACCCTTAAAGGTGTGCTGTGGTATCTTGCATCAAAGTGGTTTTATCAGATTTTTAATTTCTGCACATTATGAGGTTATCTTCATGGCCTTGCTTGCCCAGCACTTCGCATAGATGCTTGACTGGATTAAGATTTGAGGAATTTGGAGGCGAAGTCAGCACCTCGTATTTAAAAATATTTATTTCACTGCACTGACAGATGGAAGCAGCAGACATTTTAATTTAAAGAGCAGTTGAGAATATGAAAATCTTTAACATGGCCTTGCTTTATGCGAGCGTCGATCGAACATGGACTTGAGGTCATAACTTGTTTCCAGTTATGGTTTCCAAGGTGTCCAAAGTTTGAGAGCCAACTTACTCCTGGCTAAAATAGGTTAGTTTTTAGACTTCCAGTTAATGTTTTAAAGCAATTCTAGACATGGAAAAAGCACTCACTTTCAAAGTAAATATGTGCCAAACTTAGTCTGATGCTGGCCTGCCATTTTCTGAATGTGTTTGAGGGAAACTCGTGTCTCTTTTGGTATGTCTGTTTGTGGAGTGAAGTCAGATTTAATGATGCTTTCCACTGTTTAGACATGGCAATCTTTCCTAAAATCCAGAGACACACTGAAGTAATTAGTCCAACATGTAAGGGTGGTATTTTAAAACACTTTTCACGTGTGGTTGTATCCTCAAGCATGGCTGCTCTCTCCTTCTGCATTCTCTGTGAGCAGCAGATGGTAGGTCAGTGTTCTTTTGTCAAATTCACCGCTTGATCCCGTAAATAACCACAATAGAACAACACAAACACCTCAGCAGCTACACACTGAGACCTAAACAGCAATAAGCAGTAGAACAAACACAAACGAGACAACCAGGATGCAATGACACAATCAGGTGAAGAGGATGATCACCCATTTCCTCTCCTTTGAAAGCTCATCTCATCTCTTTTTAAATTCTCACTGGGAAGTGTTGCCAAACAGTTGCCATGCTGCTGTCTTTGTGCAACAGTTAAAATGCTTATTGAAGCTGAAGTCTAACAGTGGGAAGCTTTACATCAAAGTCTGACATTCACCTTTTATATTCGCTCCCTTTTGATGCAGGATAACACACTCACACACAGAATCGACAGTTTAACCAAATCAAAACGTGACATTGGTTTAGGGTCTTCTGAGAGTCTTGAAAGCACACACACACACACACAAATGAGTAACTCCTGCAGTTTTTTGGGCCCCTGTTGGCACTCATTACCTCCACAGGGCACTCCCCATGCCCTGGCACAATTAGCACAATATACAGAGTAAAAACACAAAAACAACTTCCCCACACACATGCATGCATTTTGGCAGCAACGCCATCAGGCAGCAGATGCTTCTGAATTACCTGTTTTGCTGGGAATGATTCATAATGTTACAATTGAAAAATCACTCTCAACACATTCATAACCACTTAGAGCTGCCTATGAATATTCATAGCCTGGAGAATCAACCACATACAGCATTCAGCTATCAGTCTAGACAACCACACATGTCGACAATGGTCCTTTTCCGTTTTATATATTATGTATTTCGTACCTCTTTAGCCTTCAGACAATGTTTTGTTTAACATGATGCATTAAAAATAATTAGAACTGTGCAGAATAATTTGTGGCCAAATTTCCGCTGCTAATGTTTTTTGTCTGTAAAGGAAATTACTTTCCAAGACTCTCTTCCAATGCGATACAAATAATGCTGATAACAGTTGAAATATGTGTCTGTTGTATGGGTGTGTGTTGTAGTCCATATGGAGCCTTCATGAAAATCATATTTTAGTCTCATGAGAGTAGTTGGTTATTGCTTCTCAAAGGATTTAGAGTTGCGAGTCGTTTATCACTCACCGACGCTCGTTTCAGGCTTAAGCTCTCTCTAACTTCCTTACATCACCTGACTGGCAATATTCAAGCTGTCCTGAGGGTTTTGTAGCAGCTACAGAGTTGAGGCTGACATGAATTTATATAAGCTAACTAATCCATGAAGGTTTTACAGACAACTTAAACATTATTTTCCAGCAATAACATTCAAAAGACTTAGATTATGGACTATGTGATAACTGTAAAGTCCTGTCAAACTGTCCATATCCTAAACAACCTCTTAGAACATGGTTGAAATGCATTATGCTGCTATGTTCTTCAAAAAGGTTTTCTTAAATCAGTGTTTTTCCAAACCTGGTTCTCAGAGACTGCTGCCCTGCATAGTTTAGATGCGTCTCTGCTCCAGCACACCTGATTCAAATGAGCATAGCTCCACCATACCATCAGAAACATGTTAATCACCCATTTATTCAGGCCAGGTGTGTGGCAGAAGGGAAACATGCAGGGCAGAAGTGGACCAGAATTGAGAAGTGACTTGAAACATCAAGAGATTGGAAAACAACTAAATGTTTCAGTTAAAGCTGAAATTGAAAACTTCTATTTTGTGTTTATATATTTGTACATTTGACTCCAGAGGAATCAGAGCCTCACTTGAAACTCCCAACACATCTCTGGTTCTGCTGTAAGGAGATGCTCCAAACTAGTTGCAGGTATTGTGAAGCCACAAGACAGTTATCTTCCAGTGTTGCCCTCATTTTACCTTCTTCCATCTTCCCTTGGCCCTCTGCAAGGGAAGATTTTTTTTTTGTCTGAACTTTTGTACCTGATGCTGCTGTTACACCTGAATTTCTCCTTTGCAGGACAATAGACGCCGTTTCTATTTCTGTTTCTAAAAGTTTTGTAAAGATGAACTACTTTTGCAAAGCACTGAAACATTATTTCTTGTCCCTCTAATGCCTTCTTTTTTCCATCCCCCTCAATGGAAGAAAAATTATTTTGTTTAGCTTATTTACATATTTTCTTTCACTACATAATGATATTTTAACCGGCATTCTCCCACATCTCACTTTCATGTTTCTCCCCAGTGTAAATTTTGCTATGCGGCTATGTGACAGCATTGATCCATTACCACAGCACCGCAGCAACAATCTCACGGCATGAGATGCAGACAGACACTTTCTCAGGTTGACACTGGACTCCATCTTACTATGACTGATCACAGGAGACCGTTTATTTATTTATTTTTTTTAGTCGTTTGATCTCATCCAGTGGACAATTTTCTCATAAAGAATGCCAAAATATTTGGGTTTCCCTTTTAGTCTCTCACTAGTGAGTGAAAAGCCGACTACTAGGAAAAAAAGAGCTGAAGAACAAAACAAACGTGAAAGGTGAAAAGGAAAAGGACACAGAGGAAAATGAGTGAAAACTTGAAGCAGCAGTTCCTTTAATGATTGAAAACAGATGAGGAGAGAGAGGTGATGAAAGATCTGGGAAAGAACCATTTGCAAATTAAATTTCCAAAACAAGCACGTCTCCATCTTTTGCCTGAAAAACTCAGTGGAGGAGTGGGTTGACTGGGTCATTTGTATTTATATTAAAAAAATAAAATATTTTACCACAGGATCTCGACTGAAAAAGGGCAAAAGTTGTGTTAAAAGTGTCAGATACGCTAAATCTGTGGTGTGCAACAACCACAAAGAATAACACATGCAGACTCAATAAAAATGACTCCTTTTATTTACATCCTTTGCTTTGATTATCTACTTTGTCTTTTCCTACTAGCAGCAGAACATGACTTCATAGATCACAATAAGTGGAATGGATGCATGTGTGTTAGAGACCTGTGTGCAAAGCCCTACCGTGTGTGATCTTGTCTCTCTGTTGCTTCCAAACAAATTCAGACCACATGTTTTTCTAGCAATGACTTTAAGACCAGAACTGGGAAAGCACCTTGCAGCCCCTTTCCGCCCCGCCACTGCCTTCCAAGCACCGCCACACAGCTCCCTCCCTCTTCCTCCGTCTCTGTCCCGCTTCCTACATCTCTCGCCACATCCAGACCACTTGTCTCAGTCAGCACAACTCTGTCTCCTCTCTCATCCGTCACATCTCATTTCTACACTGCATTAGAGGAGAAGCCCACAACAGTAGCAGGAGAGGGTTAGCTCAGTGTGAAATGGATTATTGAAGAGTGGATACATGCTAAGAGTACATTATGTGACTTACTGCCTTGGTATAAATAAATAAAACGAAAGAAGAAAAGAGCCTGGATGAAATATGAATCATAAGAAATTATAATATTTGTCCATGGGTAAATATGCAATTAGGAACCTCCTCAACACTTGTGGGATGATGCTGAGAGTCAGAGAGATGGAGAGAGAAACTTTAAGGACTGTGACGAAAACAGAAGAAGGAAGGAGCGGGCCGAGGGAGGGATGGAATAACAAAGAGAAACAAAGCCGAGCGGAAAATGAAAAATGGAAGGGAAAGGGTGGTGCTCTCACCTTTTTCAGCGCTGTACCGAGATACAAAGAGTAAGTGGCATTTCCATGACAACGCAGACACAAACATGTGGGTTTAAGTTTAACACAACTTGTTGGGACACAAATTTGTTTCACACGGTCACAAAATCTAAAAGGTTTCTATTTACAACTATCCATGAATTCAAGATTGAGGTGAAGCTAAGCTTAGTTTCGGTTGATGCACTCCTTCTGAATAAATTATGCACTATCCTTAACAGACATAATAAATCATATGGCAACACATTTTTTGAGAAAATCTTGTTAGTGCAACAGCCCTTATAACGTGCAGCTTTTAAACTCTTTTTTTTCTTCCTTTTATGTTATTGTTACATACACAGCTATTTTGACCATTTTTAACATTAAATAGAAATCTGGAAAGTGTTATGTGTGTCCGTGTTCAACTCCATTTCCTCTCATTCTCTAAATAAAATTTAATTGTCAAACGATGACAATCTGGCGTGGAATAAAACTCCAGGTGTGGGATTTATTCCACGCGTGGAATAAATCCAGGTGTTTTGTGAAGGCCTCAGGGGTTTATTAGTGAACAAACATCATCACGACGACCACAGAACACAGTAGAGTGGTTAGAGACGAAGTTATGAGGAAGCTTTAAGTAGGTTATAAAACAATATCTCAAGAGCAGCAAAGAGTACTGTTTACCCATCATCTGAAAAAGGAAAGAATAAATCTACCAATCATGGGCCTCTGCCTAAACTGAAAAGTTGAACAATGAGAAAATTAGTCAGAGACACAGCAAACACAAAACAGGTGCAAGAATCTTTATAAAAAAAATAAATAAATAAAAAAAACAGGAGAATTTTTGTTTATTACATTTTACCACAAAGAGTAAAAATGTAGAGATCAATGTTAAACATCACCCTGAACACACAATTCCCAAAGTGAAAAGCTGTGGTGACAGAATGGGATGATTTTCTGTAGCAGGGAAGGGAAAGCTGTTCAAAGTAGAAGGGAAGGTGGATGGAAGTGGGTCCAGTAGTATTCAGCAAAAAAAAATCCTGCTAGAGGTTGCAAAAGACTGCAGACTTCTGAATGCTCACCTTCCAGAGGGAAAACAAACCCAAACATGCAGCTACAGATGTAATGAAACATCAAAGCATATCACTGCGTTAGAATGGTCCAGATGAGTATCCAAAGTCACAATATTTAGATTTTCATTGGTAAAAATTAGACATGAAATGCAAATTAAATGAGTGAAACATTTTCCTTCAAAACTCTTAAAACATCCAAGCGCTGTGAACATTTTTATAACATATAAAGAGGCAGGCATATGCAACAGATGCACACCTACAGACCCAAAATAGCGATTCACTGTCCAATGGCATCCTGAGACCAAAAAACCTCCATGTCATATTTTTTGTCCAAGTTTGTGAGCCTGCAGAGAGAGATGCCTTGGCTGTGATCCTGGTTGCGTGTGATGGAGAACTCAGCAAATTTCCAAACAAACATTCTGGTTACAATTAAGTGCAAGAATCACTGAGACAGAAGTTCTGAAACCAGAAAAAGTGGGAATGAAAGAAGAGATAAAACAAGCTTTGCTTGCAGTTTATACAGAAAACAATTACCCTTGCTATTTATCATACTTCTTTCACAAGACCAAATTGTAAAAGCACCAAAAACGCTGCATGCAGTCTGTAATTAATTAGTCAGGATAGATGCAAGATTAATGCTGATAACACAGCAATTCCAAATCACAGGAAATTGTAATTCCCAGAACAGAGAGGAAAAAGTGGAGCCATTAGGCTGAAGCTTTAGGGACTCATCAACTCCAAATGGCTGCAAACACATTGATTTCCACCTGCTGCAGCTGAGTTCACAATGAACATTAATATAAGCCCTGACTCGCATACACTGAGCGAGTGCCCAAGTCTCCTGAGATGATAATAGTCCTGATCTATTTCAATCTTGCAGCAGCAAAACAGGGTAAAAATAACCATCCTTCTTCGTTTCCTTGGTTCACTTTGGCCTTTAAATCTCAAGGCACCCGAGGGCAAATGGGGGACATAATCCTTGCTACAAGACTTGACAAAGCCTCAGGGTTTCCACCAAGCTGGGAATGATTAACAGACTTCCAAAGGCGTCAGGAGCGCATCATTCCATGGCTTTGAAACATCTCAGTTGACTCATCTTAAAGGTGCTGCCAGCATGTTCCTTATATTCCTTATATTTCCAGATATGCTGGTGTATCTACAAAGATGCTTTCTGTGGATCTAAACTTAAAGAAATTCAAAGACAATTTATGAAACTGCAAGTCCTTCAAGTCACTTATATTGAAAACTGCCTTGTAAAATGTGAGTGTTTTGGATAAACATTGGAATATTTAATTTCCTGCTGCTTAAAGTGTCCCCACACACATAAGTATCTTATAATCACTTCAATAGTTCAGGCTGAAAGTTTAATGCTATAAACACAGTGTGCAAGTTCCCCGAAGTAGTTAAACAATTAATAGCTGAACCCAAGGTGAGTGATTTTAATTTATTCTCCTTGTAAACAGAGCCGTTGCAGAGCATAACATGATATTAAGCAGGGTTGTTGTTGGATCACTGAGCTGCCATTTGGACCATTGAGCTATTCTATTTATACTGCATCGCAAATTCTGTTGAAATGTCCAACAAGTCCCAAATTTTTGTGGTACCCTTTATTTGTGGGAGTTCGAATCATACATACAAAAATCATTCTTGAGCGTTGTTCATTTAAGAAGTATTTCTTTGTACATCAATAAAATGCGAGTGTCCAGTGAGGGAACAACATGTTCAGTTTGAGCTGATTTTGAATTGACGATTTTGCTATTCCTGTTGTACAATATTTTGTCCAGAATTTTGGGTATGAAAAGGGAATCCATTTCTATATATAAAAAAAACCCTATTCCAGCAAACATTTCTTCACTTTTTCAAACTGCTTCCATGGCTTTCCTTGCAGTTCTTTCTCTCTCAGTCGAACACCTTCCTTTATTGACCAACACAAGTCAGAAAAAAAACCTTCTCTATATATATTACAAACTGCTCCATCCCATCTCCAGCGCCACACCCAAACTGCTCACGTGTGGTACCATCTGGATCCCCCTCCATGCTGACTTGCTATTCAGAGAACAGTAAGCCATTACTCGCCCTAATAACGTTAACCAGCAACATACTTGCCCTTATCCAAACAGTCCTAATGTTTCTCTTTTGCTTCCCTGTACACAACCTGAAACCAGAACCATTTGTGACTATGTAGAACTTTGAACCATGTAAATACTGGAAAATAAACCTTATGTTTTCTGACAAGCTTTCCTTGTGTTTTTTTTTTTGTTTGTTTGAAAGCCACATGCTACTATGAAATCTTTTACATTTTTTATTTATCATCTCTCAGAACAGTGGCAGTTCTTGCATGAATGGTCCCCAGGCGAGTTAGTTTTTGTTGTGTGCCCCCCTCTTCCTCCATGCACTGAAGATGAGGAACTAGCTGGTGCTTTACCAAACATGGACATAGTTTGATATGGGTTCCAGCTGGACATGCAAACAAGCAATCAAATGTGCTTTGGGTGCTTAAAAACAATAACCTAATAAAGAGATTCACTAAAAATCAGTCGATTTTCAGCTCTGGTCAGAAACAATTTTTTCTTTTTATGAGTGAAATCACCTTACCTAGGCATTTCTAGCTTTCCCAAACAAAAGCACATCTCAGTGTCGATGCTGTGATGGAGTAAAGACAAGTCAAGGAATAGTGAGGTTTGTGTTGTCCGTTAAAATGGAAACTATTTTCTACAATATTTGGAGAACATACTGTGCTATTCTATTATTCTAAAATTTGTAATTATTTGGAAAAAGCCCACAGAAAGATCCTACCAGGTTAATTTCAGCCACTTGAGACTCTTAATGGAATTTGCCAAACAAAAAAAACCCATAAACAATAGATGTTAAAGACATGCAACGTATCAAAGCACCGCTGCGGTGTCTTAATTCCTCTCCGCATCTCCATATTCACAGAAGTTTTATAAAAATAAAAATCAGAGAGTGGGTGTGACGCTTGAACAAGACAAGTTCAAGCGTACACTGACTCATCAGTCAGCGCACAGAGAGGTGCACTGACTGATGAGAGAACACCTGCAGAAACTCAAACTCCAACTAAAAAACTGAAGTTTGCCTTATTCTTCTGTCATAATCTGTTAACTTGTCAAATAAACATTTCTCTGATTATAACCTTGTGTAACTGTATCTATTCAGTGCTAATTTACCACGATGTTCATGTGATGTAGATATTCCTGGCCCCTTCAACAGAGGGGCGAGCTTGTGTCCATCAGAGGAGCTGTCCTTCTTGTCTAAACAGTTAAAAGATAGATGTCTCCTGTAATCAGGACACTGATCACAGATGATGTTGCTACGATTCACATCAGCTCATAAACGACTGGCCGGGTCCCAATGGGAGGTTCACAACACCAGTACAGCTTGTTTTGATGAATCATTTGTACCCGGAGCACAATTTTGTCTCACTGTACATTACAGTATGGACTAGACGTCCATACTGTAAGTGGACATCTAGTCCATTTACAGTTCCTTGATTAACACAAACATAGAATGTAGATATTAAATCTCAGGACGTTTTACTTCAGTCAATGCTGTCAATTCATCTGTAGAGGTAGAAAGTCAGGTCATGTTTTTTTTTCTCATTTTGTGAAAAGAAAGAAAAGATAGGCACAGCTTCAAACTGACTATCCATCTGGCAGTTTGTATGATTAACAACACTCCTGACTTCACTAAGATAAATATTTTGGATAGGCCCATCCAGGAAATGCTGTTTAGGAGCAGTTCTTACAAGAAATGTTTTCGGCCCATTTGTAATACATTTTCTTTTTATTTTTCTTTCCTTTCAGTCTGTGGCTGCAAAAAAGGGAGTCGAAGAAAACAAAAACTGCTGCCACAAAATGAATTCACTGATTTACATGACTCAGTTGCAGCTGGTGGTGGAAGCAGTACAAAGTAAACCAAGAAAAACATCATGAACTCAAAAAAAAAAAGCTATGGATAATGGGGTCATGTTCGTGCATAGTCATGCAAGCAAGAAACTTTTTTTAAATAAACAAGGTACAATTCTGGTAAATTTTGTTGCCACAAAAACTTGTGGGAAATTCTGCATTCAAGGGCCTTCCTTCCTGAATGAAATCTTCTCCCAGCATAATATTGTAAATACAAAGAGGGAAGAAGCAGACATTTTTGCCCTTCAACACAGAAATAAATCCCTTAAAACTTAAGAAGGTGAGCGGTGTGGCAAAGACTGAGTGCTACACAAAGCTTAGCAGGTGCAACTCTACGTGTCGCAGCTGTCTGCTGTTATATGGGCTCAGTGTCAAATTATGCTGAGCAGCACAAACAGGCTTGTTTTGCGGTCTTGCTTATGTTGGCTCTTTGGTTTTGTCTGGCCAGCGAGAGAAAAAAAAAACACAAGTTAAAGGGGATAAAGTTTCTAGTTGAAAGGATCACTTCAAATACATGTAAAGTTCTTCACAGCATCATTTACTCAGTTGTGGTTCTTTACTGTCCATTTCAGGCTCATCCGCATGTCAGGATTTAAGTAATATTTCATTCTGTACATCTGCCTTACTTTCAAAATTGATCTTTCTAAATTTAAAGCAACCAAGTAGCCAACTAAATGTGTTGAGTTGTGTAGCCAAATAAAAGAAGAATATTGTCACTGTTCACCATAACCATGTAAAAGTCACTCTCAAATCCCATCAAGAGAACCATGTTGTAGCCATCTCTACTGCTAAATGAATCAATGCTATCTGAGTTGTTCGTGTTTTTTATTTTCATTGATTTCTTAGCCACAGTGACCGGATGCCTGTAAAGGAGTTCTTAATGGGCAAAAATTTCAGACTCGATACTCCTTCCTGAGGACATTATTGCTGCTCAACCAATAAGTCTATCCATGAGAAAAAACAGACCATTCATTCATCAGCCGGCCTTGTCCTCCATTCATTTGTCCGTTCCCAGAGACAATAGGCTGTTGTTGTTGTGTTTACGGTCCCTGTTCGTGAGTCTCTCTCCCAGGCCCGGCACTCTGTGGACTCAGGGAGCCTGTTCACTCTAATAAAGTTTAACAGGCCTGCTTCAGTCCCAAAGGTCCACCGAACACTCAGAGCGACAGCGGAGCAATGCTGACTTTCATTATCTCAAAATCCTATGACCTAATTATATCCAGTCTAATCAGCACTCAGTCCTCCGCAGTGTGGTTTTCATTACAGAGACGTGGTAAGGTGACTGACGGGGATGATTTAAACATTGACGAGTTCAAGGCCTGACTCAAACAAATTACTTAATCATGAAGCAATTGCTTCATTTGCAACACATAGATCCTGCGACACATGGAAAGAATTTATCCCTAAATGAATATTTTCATCATGTGAGAGTCGAGCAGTTTGAACTTTGGATAATTAGAGTAAATCTAAAAATGTATGCCGATGCACGGGCGTCACTGTGGCAACGTATCTGATAGCGACTCAAAACTGAGCGCATGACAGAACCCTCCCACCGCGGCAGACAATAGCTATGCATTGTGGTTGCCGTGGCGTTGACACATGTAATCAGGACAAACACAGAGGGATCAGTGCTGTGTACGTGATCGTGTCACTGGCTGTTTCATGTATGAGCTTTTAAACATGGCGGCATGATTAAAACTGTGCAAACACAGCTCACAGCCTCACAGTTCTCTCGCTCGAGCTCTCCGCTGGCACTGCGTCTGCAGGTTGTTTTCACTCCCTCATCCCCTTTAAATATGTTCCTTCTGCTGCAACTATAATTCTCCCAGACTGACTCTTTTTCATGTTTAGTGTCTGTTTGTCAGTGCTAGTCTTCCAGAGTTGGGTGGAGTAAAAACAAGATAAATGCTCTTCAAGTTGAATTATTGTGTGTTGGGAAAAGGAGTTTCGTCATATGTGCACAGATTTTAGTATTAATGGGTCTTAAGGTGCCGGCAGCCTTTGAGATTTCAGCAATCTATTAAGTTCAGAGCAGGCCGTACCCATTAAACTTTAGTACAATATCATATTTGATGTATTTAGTCTGTAACTGAATTATAAGTTGTAACACATGGTTGCAAATTATCCAAAGATTTTTCTTAAGCTTTTTTTTATCTTGTTTTGTCTTGTGTTGTGATAAAAGAAAGTAGGAGGAACCATCATAAAGAAAGAGTTTCTGTAAACAATATTTCTGTTGACATCTTTGTGACTCTCAAAGTGCAACAAACGAGGTTTGGAACAACGACCACAAATGCTGTCACAGTTGTTCTACTGTTTATTTCATATTTTGGTTTCGCAAGCCAAATTACACAGTGACCCGCCAGCTCTGAGCAGTTAACTCTCTGATAGGATAATATAGTGCCAAGCAGCAAATAATTGTAAAACGAATGGAAACTGATTCAGATTGTAATACATCTGAATTCTGTGGCATGTATGTGGACACAGACATTTTGACCATTTACTGGATCTAAAAAAAGTAAAATGGTGGGGAAAAAAAACAAAACATGCTGAGACCTGCAAAACACTTGAGGCATAGATTCAACTTCAGCCTCCGAGTCAACCACACTAAACATACAGCCAGAGCTACAATGGAATGGTTTATATGTAGCGTATTACATATAGCATATGCATATGTTGAAATGGTCCAGTACAAGTCTAGATCTAATTGCAGTTGAGAATCTGTGGTAAAATCTGTGAAAATAGATTAAGCTCAAGCTCTGACCCTCCTGAATCTGATTGGTTATTTCTGCAGATGCAGTAGGACCACTGGGAGGAACAAGAGGGGCTCGATTTTTTTCACAGATTACCTCAAGTTATAATATCACAACATAGTAACAACTTCAACAAATACGTAAAAAGACACACATTGTCATTCAAGTCACCTACTGAAGTTTGAAAAAGTTTTTTAAAAAGGAAAATTAATAGGATGTCAGTTTTTTTTTTTGTTACCTTTGATTTCACCAGAAAAATCCCACTGAGACTAAAAATTTCCTTCATAAGAAAATCCTGGTCAAGACTGGCAGCAGCTCACAGTTTTACAAAACCGCTTTTTTCGGTATACAATTTGGAAATGGATCAGGTAAAATAACCTTCAGTGAACACCTAATTTTTGCCTGAGTACATAATATAGTAATTTGAAGTGACTAACCCAGTCCCCCACTTTGTTTGTCAATTTGCAAAATGTCCAATTCGGCTCAGGACCACGACACAGGCTCATCACACACATGTCTCTGTTGTTAGCTCCACAAGTACAGAACCTACTGTTAACTCAACCGCCAAACCCAAGAGACGTTCATTTTAGGCCAATACTCCGGCTCTAATTAACAAAATCACATTAATGTCTGCCAACCACTTTTCAACAGTGTTTAATCAACATGAGCAAGTTCAATCCATGACCCATGAAAAGACACAGTCTGAAAGCAGAATCAGTATTAACTGTCCATGACTGCACTACAAATAAGGGTAATATGAAGATTTGGCTAACGAAGTAGATGAGAAGTTCTTGGGTATTTTCCATGGAAGTATCAAAGCTAAACACATCTTTTCTGTTGTTTTCACTCATGGTTTCTCATAAGGTTATGTGACAGCTTAACAGCTAACAAATAAATGAAATTTTTTGCAGTTTGTTCTGCATCTTGAGTTAGATTTGGAAAACATATTCTGAATACCAGTGGCTAGTTTGTGAAATAGGATGAAATTTTGTGTGCAAAATTTCATCCTATATTGTGTGCAATTTGTGCAAAACTTTCTATAGGACATGTAGATTATTTTCATAATATAAGGAATTTAGGTTCCCTTAAAATTATTTACAATTACCAAAGCTTAAAAAACATGATAGGTCAGATATTTGTACAAAGAAAAAAAAAAATCTATATTGTCACCTTCCTAAAGTAACGGCCTTAGTCATTTTTGCCAAAATCGATATTAGGGGGAGGGAGGAAAAAAAAAAAAATCTAACTTTTTTGCCTAAAAAAAAGATTTAGGCAAAAAAAAAAAAAAAAAAAAAAAAATTTCTTTCGGCAAAAAATTACTTAGGCCATTATTTTAGGAAGGTGATGATATGCAGTGCAGATCGGTACAGAGAGCTACATAGTAAGGGGTCTGATTAGAACAAAACATCTGTTAAGAAAAATAAAAACTGCATTATCATCTAGTGTGCAGCAATTGCAACACATGTTGTCATTATCAAATATAAACTCAGTTGCACTACACCTTGCTTGTGTCAGGTTTGACCCTGGTTTGCCTTCCAAACTGCATTAATTCCTTATGGCATCCATTCAGCAAGGTGTGAAAACATTCCTCTGAGATTTTAGTCCATACTGACGCGATTGAATCATTACTGCAGATTTGTCAGCTGCATGTTGTTGATGTAATTCTACTGTTCCACTACATCCCAAAGGTCTTGTGTTAGCTTGAGATGATGAATGTGGAGGCCACTGAAGTGCAGTGAACTCATTGTGATTTTGGCCCTGTGAGCAGTAGCCTCAGTTTCGTGTTTTTACTGGACAGGAGCGGACCTCTACTTCTATTGCTGGAGCTCGTCTGCTTCTAGGTTCAACAAGATAATATTTATCATACTTTGGTTGTGACAGGTGATTGGTTGAGCTACTATTGCTCTTCTATCATCTTGAACCAGTCAGTTCATTCTTTTCTGTCTTTTGACATCAACAAGGCATTTTCATCCACAAAGCTACTGCCCACTGAATATTTTGTTTTTTGAACCATTTTCTGTAAACCTGAGAAATGTTGTGTGTAAGAATACAAGTGGATCAGTAGTTTCTTAAATACTCAGACCAACTAGTCCGTGCACCAACAACCATTAAAGGTCCTAGATTATTTAGAGGGGGAGTATTATGTAAAATCTAATTTTTGAACTTTGTATAACATTATAAAGTTATTCCCTCATCAACAACATACAGTTTTGCTATGACTTTTCATACATGTTTAAAAAATCCTTGACTCTTCAATGGCAGACATTCAAACATTGGCTCTCAGAAAGTGTTGCCTATTTCCACTAAACGTCTTTTTGGAGCTGCAGTCTCCAGCTGAGTTTCTGCCTTACAGAGCACCCCTCCGCAGCGTTCTCCCCACACAACTCCTTGAAACTAGCAGCAGCAGCAATTTGCAAACACCTGAACTGATGTTTCTGTGTGTGACGAATGCAGATGTCTGCTGATCACATCATAGGAACTACGTCTCTGTCCAACAACCCTAAGAAACGGCATAATGAGAAGCACTGTTGTGATAACATGTTGAGCAAGAGCTTCTTACAGAGACAGAGGCCCAATTTCAAGGCGTCAAATTGCGAAGTCAAATTTCCTTTAGGCTATGTTTGATTATATATTGCATTTTATAACAACAGAAGGCAACATAATTACTTGGTTCTACAATAAAATTGCATTGGAAAATACATAACAATACACCTGTAAATCCCATTTCCTTTCAATTTTGATCTTCTGTTTGGACTTCAGCAGGCTGTTTTCACTGCGTCTAGATGCCAAGATGTACTGAGTTGCTGCCATGTGATTGGCTAATTTAAACTATTTGAAAAGTGCCAGGTTGACGTTCTAACTTCTTCTTGTTTAAATATTTTTATTCAAAATCAAGAAACAAAAATACCAGTATTTTTGATTCTTGACCAGTAGAAAAGAAGGAGAGATGTAACTACGCCTATGTTTTTGTATTTCAAAGGTCTTTCCTACGAGTATGGCATGGACTTATACATATACTGAGTAAATCCCAGATGGTGGGAGTAAGATATGTGCAGACCCAAGCAATCTAATATTTGATAAAATGACTCAAAGCATGCATTTACAAAAGAGCTCTGATTGCTTTCAAATGGCATATCCCAGTCTTTAACCATCATCTCACGAACATGTATACAAAAAACTCTGCTTCTGTTCTCATTTAATAAGGAGCAAATTCCTCATAGAAATAAAACCCACGATACAAGAATGCTGAACAGATGTAAAGAGAGAAAAAAAAAATAAAAATCTAAGAGAACCCGACATAGTGCTTTATTCTGACACACATACTGTTGGGAAAAACAAAAGACGTTCAACCTGCACACGTACACATAAGCGCTCACAGAGCGAGAGTGACAGCGCGAGTGGGTGAGCGGAGAAACAGAAAGAAAAGTGTCTTTGAAAGTAAACAAAGGCAGAGTGATCAGGATCAGATTGATGCAGATCAAACAGTTGTGTTGAAGTAGGAGGAGAGAGGCCTCTGATGAAGACATCAAACAGAACTAATGTAAACCACATATCAACCGGACATCTCTCTCACACACACACACATGCACACGCATAAAGGGGCAATAATGCTCTGCAGATGCACACAAAGCATCAATATGAGCGCTCGAGCACACACAACCAGGATGGACAATAAATCCAACCTGCACAAAAACAGGCAGGTTCTGTCAGAACTGTCTACACTCTCAGACCAATGAAAGACACATCTGTGGAACAGGAACCACCCACATGAAAGCCCTACTGCCCCTATACTCACTCTCCAGGAGACAAATAGTTTACAAATGCTTTTTAAAGATATAATATCATGCTCATTTCTTTCCAGGAAAATATAATTGTAGAGCAAAACAACAAAAAAATGAATAAAAAAAATTGTTCTTCAGCCAAAAAGCTTATAAACTTTAAAAGAATATTTGAACTAAAGTTTGAAATCATCACGGATGAATTGCTTGTTTTACTCAAGACATATTGCTGGAAATGATTGCGCTACGCTTGTGCTATAATGGATCTGTAATCTTTGCATGACTGTGTTCTGCATGCAAGAAAAAGTTTCAGACTCATTAGACCAGACACTTGCCAAAAGGGCAATATAAAACGTGAACACGGCAGCGATTATGTAGAGTTCATTGTGTTTGTGTGTGTGTGTGTGTGTGTGTGTGTGTGTGTGAGAGAGAGAAAGTCAGGTTACAGAAAGGTCAGAAAGAGGACACAGAAGTGGCAGGAACAAGAAGATAAAGGTATGAGCTCCACCCAAGCTTTGTTCCGGCAGCTTCGATATTCCCAGAATGCATTCCTGGATTTATTCTCAGCTCTACACATGGAAAAAAAATGATGTGAGATGTATTTTTAACATCATCTAAGAACTGTAAGAGGTGGGAGTGGCTGTTCTATTTCATTTTGGAAAGCTAGAAAATTTTAGATTGATATCTCCATACATCTTATAAGATGTATTATTCTTGTCTTAAAGCAAATATACCGGCTGTTCCAAATTAAATTTATGACTCAAGCTAATCTCTGTTAACCAGAATTAATTTTCAGCTTGACCAGGTCTAAACTTTAACTATCCATCCTGAAACTATAAATATGTCTAATCTTTTCCTTGTCAGTCGCCATGCAATACTAAGAGGTGCCAGGTCTCTGACAACTACATTTACTGTTATTTAGTTACTGATCATTTTGTATAAGAATATAAAAACAAGGTCTGCGGAAACACAATTTCGAGACACATCAGTGGTTAATTAAAGGTGCTTCTTTGAACAAGCTATAGGATAGGACTGTGGGCTATACAAAACGTGTTCATTTCATTTAATACACAAAATCACTCCCAGATATTGAGGTTTCACCCGAACAATTCAGCCTGTTTTGAGCTCATTAAGGAATGCGCCGTTTAGAGCTACGTGACAATTATGCAAATAAGCTGCTGCTGCTGCCAAAGACCTCCCAACTCGGTGTTTATTTTAGCTTCTCGACAGGTGACAATGGCTACAGGCTGGTGCACAGTGGAACATCCTTACATATTTGACCCGGAAGCAGACCCAAAAGCACAATAATTCAGCACAACAACCGGTTTTTTTCCCCCCGCGAAATACTTCCTTTAAAAGAAAAAAAAAAGTTAAGAGGAGAAGCGCCTCTCAACTAAACAAACACACAAAAAAAATCTGTCAATGTCGGTAATGTCCAGGTGTTTGACATGTTTTCACAGACACTGTCTTCTCAATGTAGACTGCACTTCCAGTTTGCTACAACAGAAAAAGGCGCAGATTTTGTGGGTAAGCTAAGGTGAGACAGGGACTAGCAGAGGCCTTATTCATCACAGTTAGCTTATGCTAACTGACAAATCATGTTCGTGCTGAACAACAATACAAAACACACAACGCGTCATGATGTACTTACCTCGCCCAGAATTGTGACGAACAGTAGGAACAGAAAGCCTTCCTGCAGTCCAAGAATTTTGGTAAATCCTGCCTTGTACTGCTTGTAGTTGTCAGAGTCCTTCCTATACTGATTTGCGCAAACTTTGGCAATATCGCAGGACATTGAAAGCAAAAATAAAATGAAGCCACGCAGCTCTGTTCTCCGTGACTGGGAGAAAAATACATGAACACATGCTCTGTATTGCAGCCGACAACAAAATATTTTCCTTTTCCAGCAACCATAGCAGTCCTAAAGTCTTAAATGAAGTTGGTGGAGCTCCATTTGGGTTGCCAGGTGAGGGGGTGGTCTTGGCTTGTGGTTGCTAGGTAACAAATTGTCACGAAACAATTTAGAGGTTTTTGAAACAGGTTGTTTTGCATTACCCCCTACAGTTTTTGTTTGTTTGTTTTGTTTTTGTTGTTGTTGGACTTTTTCTAGAAGCAGGAAATACCCATATGGTGGTACAGAAACATGCCAGGCAAAAAGTGAATTTTGTATAACGCAAAGTTGGGCTGGGGATCCTACTTGCAACCAAGCCAAGCCTAGCCTGGTCATTGCCTTATTACACAATGCTGCTTGATTCTCATCTCCCTTCACTTCTCAGTCTGGTCTTTCTCCCATTGAGGTGGATTTCTCAAGTAGAATTTCAACCATGCCAATCAGCAAACAGATGTTGTTTTTCTGTGCAGTTTTAGAATTGCAGCCTGCCTGTAGTTTTAGCAAACTCAGCAGTGGAAGAGAATGAAGCCGTTGGTCTGTGTTAGACACGCTTCCAAATATTGAATTAACATCAACAGCCGCCTAGTTCAGATCGGCACGTTTCTCTTCTCAGTGGAGGATGGTTCCTTACAGGGTAGGCAATTGCAGGAAATCTTTATAGAGTCGAACTGGCCAAATCTTAGCAATTGGGTAAAATTTAAAACTTCAACAGACGCCATGCCTCCAGCAAGCAATTGTTTCTCAATAACCAGGGGTCCAGACTCTATGTATGAAGCAAACTGCAGAACATTGGACTGGTTTTTACCAGTCTAGCAGCCTTTAGCTTTATGTAAGACAACTGATTCGAAAAGTTTTTAATGAAATAAAATGGACACTCCTTTCTAGGATTCATTTGAATATGACATTATCCTAAATACAAAATTTGTATTTATAGCATTATTAGAGAGAATTTCAAACCAGTGGCTGCAATGGTTTGCCAAATGAAGTTGTTATACCTCTGAGGTGGAGTCCAGGTTGTTTTTCTTAGCCCCCTTTCTCTTTCTGCTCTTTCTTTTCTATAGGTCTATTCATTACAGCTTAGAGTGCATTGAACAGTGCCCTAATTAATTTGCTGACCGATTATGTGCTGTAGTATATGTGCATGCATGAACAACAACCCAGTCAGGATGTGTGTGTAGCATGTGTCAGTCCAGATATGCCTGCTTCCATGGTCTTTGTGATGTATGTATCTGTGTGTTTAGGAGTTTATGAGTGCATTGTGATGCACACAGTGTCGCTGGTCTTGTTCTACTTAAAGGTCACCAAGAAACACAGGAAGCAAGTGGATTAGCTTGATAATCCGATGCAGTGGATGTCATGAATTGTCTGTTTTGTGCAAGAATTGTCTGCTAATACAGCAGAGTTTCTGGCTCCCGCTTATCCTGTTATGTGATATTTCACCCTTGACTATCCTCCTGAGAGGCACCATGTAAATGATCAGTTTAAGCATGCTGTGAACGTGAAAGAAGTCATGACTGGAATTAAATCCAGCATTCAAAGACAGAGATGTGGGAGAGAAAGCGTCAAGTCTGGTGTCCTGTGGAAGCACAAAGTAAACTAATTACACATCGGAATGGCTGATTAACCAGCTTGAAGCTCAAATAACTCTTCGAGAGGCAGACTAGCTTGATAAATAAATAAGCAAGAAAAGATCTAGAGTCTCACAGACACAATTGCACACATACCCACACATACCACCTCTGTTGGGTTATTTTACAAGGATTACACTGGCAATTACATACATTGCTTTTACTAGCCGTTCCCACATTCCACTCTCTCCGTCTCACTTTTTTGTTACACTTTCTTCCTGGCTCTTTGCATTCTTTCATGAACCCCTTTTGTCCTTCCTCCTTTCAGAATCAGATGGAGAAATTTATCTGAGTGGAGAATGTGCAGCTTGCCTGCATTACCATTTCAATAATGCTCTTAGATCACAGGAGGAAAATAAGTGTGCTTTTGCCTTTTGCTCCTCCAAACTGTACGCTACATCTCCCCCTTCGCTCCGTGTTTCCCTCTCCAAATGTTCCTGACCCATAAGACCCAGGCCAATAAGTGAATGATAATCCCTGCAGGAGCAGTCGGCTGGAGGGCTTTTGTAGTTTGCAAGGCAGATTAACATGGTGGCTATACCGAGAACAGAGTGCTTTGTCTCTCTAAAAGCCATGGATTAGCTGTAGGGACTGGCACATGAAATTAGGGAAATCTTGTGCTTGCGTGTGCTTGTGTGTGTCATCATGCATGGGAACCAATATTCAGCAAAAAAAAAAGATGAAAAATGTGTAGAAACTAATTCCTTTAATTTGTAGAGTAAGAGTTATTGTGCCTATTAGGCTTCATGCCCATTTAAAATGTTTAACTTTGAAACATGTTACTTGTCTTTCATGTTTAAATATAATTTTTATGTAAACATACAAAGTTGGAAAAAAACTTTTGAATAATTTTTTCCTCTGAGCTCATCGATGTGAAATTCACTCCAGAAATTTGAAAATAATTCAAAACAACTTAGACCATAAATTCAGTTAAAAGTAACAAAGAGGAATTGAACAGTGAATGGCGTAAGTGTTGCTCATTGTTACTGACATTGTTGCCTATATAGAAAATGTTGTTTTTTCACAACATGTTTTCTGTTTGGAGAAACCAGTGGTATATGTTACTTTCGACATATTTTTCTACTCAAAACTGTCTTTGAATGTTTTTTATATAAATGTAAAAACGAATTCAGGTTGAGTGACCGGCATCTTCATTTTCCATTCTTTGTCTGTATCCATTAATCCTTGCAGGGTCGCTGAGGTGCTGAAAGACCCCAGGCCACCATTCAAACCCAGGACCTTCTTGCTGTAAGGCAGCACTTGAGCCAATGTGTAATATCATAACTTCATTTCTTTTTCCTCCAAAAACAGCAGAGTTTTGTGGTGTGTAAATGGTAAATCCATTGAACTTGTATGTTGATATTAACCCAACTATACTAACAAAGTTTCGACACTCATATGCCTGAGGTTAAGTGCCTTGTCCACATCATCATGTGGCAGGAATTAAATCCATAACATTCTGATTTCTAAACAAATTCTATGTCCACAAGTCCACAGCTTTACAAAATAAACAACAATCTGCCAGTGATATATACTGAACAACAGCCCACACCGTGATGTTTTTATCTCCAGACATCACTGTTAGCCTGGTGCTTTTGAGGCCATATATAGTGCCGTTTCTCTGCCAAAACAGGCTGGCAGGCGGGAAAGTAAGTAAAGTTTATTTATATAGCGCCTTTAACACTGTGTGTGCTATTTCAATAAATGAGTAAAATTTTGTTTTCTCTTAACCAGACTATGATCTCCCAGTATTTCAGTAACTCCTTCAGATGTTCTACGCCCACCTATAAATAATATTTACTTCAATTCAATTCAGTTTATTTATATGGCTCTTATTCACAACAAAGTGTCCCCCCCATGCACTTTACAAAAAGCATAGAAGACCTTACTTATATACAGAAACATATGCTCAAAGAAAAATGACATATCTTTGGTTTTAAATATTTTACTGTTTTTTTTTTTTTTGTTTTTTTTTATTGCAGTACAGCGAAAGGCTGTGATCTTCCATTAGAAAGAAAAAACACGTTTTTCATCTAAACTGATAGATTAGACCAAAAATGTGTTGGTTTAATGTGGCAAAACCCAAAAGACTACAAATCAGTGAGAAGCACCAGAACGGTGGTGAAAGAATGGGCTTGTTTTGCAGCTTGATCTGCCCATCTCCAACTCAACTGCACACCAAAGTATTTCTCTTTCTGTTAGTTCGTATGTGGTTTGTGGTACATGGTCACTCTTTTGTATTTAAATCCTACGGACCCTGAGACAGGAATATAGGGAACATGAAGCCGTTTTTAAATGTTTTGAATTGAAATCTGAAACATTCAGTTTTCTTATGTGGATTGTGTAAGACAATTTGCTTTAAGTTTTAGTTTGGATAACAAGTAACATTTTGTCATTCTACTTTTAGTAGAACGTACACAGTGAAATAAAATCAGTGAACTAGAGCTCTCCTTCAGATGTAGGAAACCACACAGCATATGGCACCATTCCTCATGCCGGACAGCAGTGGGACTCACCAAGAAATCTGTATGACTTCTTAGTCAGCAATGTCTGTTCACCAACCGCTCTTCAGTTACCATGGCAACCAAACACACACTCAGTGATGGATGGTGGTTGTCTCCATTTCTTCCATTACTTCTTTTGATTTCAACTCACACATTAATAACTGAATCCAAATATAAGTTTTACAGTGCAACCACCACTTTGTCAAAAAGCATGTTAGCACCCAGTATTTCTTAAAACCATTGCTATGCTAAAAGTCAAAACCCAAAACATGAACAGAACTCCACATGTTTGTAAGTTATGTGTCCAGTTATGATACTGCAGTGGTGGATTTGGATATGATTAGCCAGCAGTGCCTGGGTAATTATTATTATGCCTTATTTCACCAGGATAATCCCATTGAGTTTAAAAATCTCTCTTGCAAGAAAATCCTGTATAACTTCTTCTCTGCCCAGTTTACATCTCCAGGCACAAAGCATTCTGTGCCTTTTCAGCTAGTTTCCTCCTCTGTTTTTCATTACTCAACTTCTTCTCCAAACAAGCTGCGTATTACCTTTCATATGTTGTCAAGGTTCCTCAAGCAAGAGGATGTCATTGGATATATAAAATTGTATCATTTATGTATTTTGGACAAAATCCCTGGTGGAAATGTTAAAATAGCATTTAAGACCTCACTCATTTTAGTCAAATTGTCAAATTTTTTGCTAAAGCTTTAGCAGTCTGTTTTAACAAACTCTCAACATTTATACAACGATAACATATCTATCAAGAAACAGGCTTAACAAAGGGTTTACTGTAGCTTAGTAAGAATAAAGACTGAACATTGCAAATAATTTTCATTATCACTTTCCCAACATGGTGGTTCTTAAAAAACAGAAAATCCTGTTGAAGTGGTGAGCCTATGAAGAAAGACGAAGATGTGGAAATACAGTAAGCATGTGAAGTTACAAAGTTTCTGTCAAACAAGGCATTAGCACGTTAAAATAAATACACAACACATGATTTGAGATGACTAAAACTGGCCTATGATGAGTCCCATTCATCACACAGCCACAGAAACACACATGTAAAGCTTCATTCCACCCTCTGCATCAACAAACATAGACCCAGATTTAGAATCACAGAAAAATGCCAGCAATGAAAGGATGTTATGAGAACAACCACCACTGCCAGTGTAACTCACCACCCTCCTCATACAAAGGGCCTCTTTGCCTGGAAATGCATGTGTGCTTGCAGGGAAATTAGCATTCAAACACATATACTCAAACAAATATAAGGAACTGAGACTGCATGGGCAAAGTCTCTGTTCAGCTTCAAAACGGACTGCAGCACATCGGCTGTTACAGCCTGCTATGCTCATACTTCCCCAGCACTCACATCCGCTAACCGCTAAATAATTTGAAGACGCTCTTGGGAGCAGCCCATTAAAAATGAAGTGACCGTCAAGGTTCAAGTGCAACTTTATTTTAACTGCCTGTTTGCCTGGTAAGTTGAGATGCAATTTGAGGTGAACTTAGACTGTGGAAAAAGTCATTATCTTTACATTCAGTTTAGCTGCTGCTGTCACTGGGAAAACAGTTGGTTGCCTGCCTCCAATCGACTGTTATTCGTATTACCGTTGAATTTATGTATCCAAGATGCAATTTTCCTGTGGTTTTAAGGCTATTGGCACCTTCAACCGCTTGGACAGTTACATAGGCTGGAAAAAATATGCATGAGAGTGTGTGAGAGAGAAGGGTATCATACACCAGGGTATCGTTACACAAAGCTATCATCCCCTGCCACTGTAACACACACATATACACGCACGCACATCCAACACACACACACTCACAAGACCAGCTGTCTTTACAATAAAGTGAGGAAATGGCTAAAATTTATTCTGAGAAGCAAAAAGTATTATTTTCTTAGAAGTAAAGCGTCAAACTGCAATATGGCCTGAATATAGGGAAAACATATAGGGAAGTTAAACATTGCTGTAAATTAACTTTGGCAAAGCCTTAAAAGTATCTCAGTGTGGACCCTGTTTTCACTCTGCTGCCTGCATAGAAATGCATTTCTAAAATTACATGTTTGGCTTATATCTGCTTGAACCACACATTCAAGACCTGCATTCTTGAGGCATTGCAGGGTTTGTTATAATGTAATGTGATCCTTTAATGCTATTGATATGAAATCAAGTAGATCCACAGCACACTGTTGTAAGAGGTTCAAGATTACATAAACTAAATGAAAAATTGTTGAGAATAACTGTATGTGAAAAGAAAGTGGTCTTTTTTGTAACTTGAGAAATTTTATATGAATGATAAATGTAAAGGGAGAGCAGTAACATTCCTGTAGCAGTGTGCTAAAGAAATGAATAGTGGCTATTAAATTAATCTTGAACAATCACTGCCATATCAACGCCTGGACCACATTTGTAATGATATGCTTGAATGAGTGCAATAAAAATAAAATTTTTCTCAGGTGATAGTGAGAAAGCTTATTTATTCAGCTGGCTGAATTAAGGTTTTCTTTGGCTAACTTTCACAGTCCTTTAGACTTTGAGTTGTTTTAGTCGTTTTGGTTTTTGAATATTATTATATTTCTCTTTATTTCTTAGTTATACTGATTAATTTTTTTTTTTTTTTGCTGTGGTTTCATTCCAGGTCTTTTGGCCATTTTAACCCTGATTAACTTCTCAGGGTTTTCTGTTAGCAGTTTTTAGTTACATTTTCTGGTCCTTACTCCAGTAATCGTGGCTCCTGTTAAGTATACGTTTTATTTGTTTAAAGTACTGTATAATGTATTTTTCAGGCACATAGTGCAATCGTGTAGCACGATCAAGTATCTATGTTACCTCCGGTTGTTATAAAAATGCTGTATATTAAACATAACTTAAACAAAATTTGACTTAAAATTTGACTTAAAAATTTGACGATTTGAAATTGGCTTCTGTCTCTTTAAGAAGTTCCTGCCTTTCCACTATGTTTCCTTTTCAAACTGTTCAGATCTAACAGAAATATACATGATCATCAATACAGACAAATCTCAGGATAAACAAATAGTTAGATACACTGAATGGCTTAGATCAAAGCTAATTATTTTTTGCTAGACTGGCCCTAAAGTCCAAACCTCATCAGTTGCAGAACTTGAAAATTGATGTTTACAGACACAGTGGTTTATCAACCAAATCTAAAGTATGTTTGAAATAATTTATTGTAAAAAATGAGAAAAAATAAAACTGAAGTGTAGTAATTACCTGCTCTGTAACAAAAATATGAAGATGTCATTCTAAGTCATGTTTTTCGAGCTGTTTCAGGGCAATCAAGAGCAAAATCCTCACTGTGTAAACTAAACAAGTTGTGAGTTCAGTAATGATGTCAAAGAATCAATCATTACTACATTTTTTTACATGATGAAACAGGTACCATTTGACAGCCTGTCATGACTCTGGTGGGTTTCTGTATTTTCTGTGGGAGTGTGCATCTTACATCTTACTGCCTGCCCGCTCTCCACTGAAACCACCGCTCAGCTCCAAGATTTGACTCCCACCAACCTCACAGGTTTGACTTACAGCTTTTTAATCATCTTCAGTCGCATTTTCCAAATGTTGTAAATATTGCAAATAAATTTGCTATGCCTTTTTATTGCTTGTGTATTGTGACTAATTCTGCATGTGGGCCAGAAAATGAAAAATGACAACACCATATTTGTATGACATTTTCAAAAATTGTTTTTTATATTTTGTTAAAAATATGGTTAGATCTTTATGAATATATAAACTTTAAAGAAGAAGCAGGTCATGTAATGGCATGATATTTGATGGTATGTCATTGTGGAACTTTTTAGATGTTAGACATGGTATTTTTTAATTAGCTTGGGTTTCTTAAATTACTCAATAACAGTAGGCAGTATACAAATAAAAATACCTCATTTGAATATAGTCTTAAATTAGAGATTAAAAATTGGATTTAGGGATCCTCAAACTACTTTTACTTAAAAAATATACCTGCAGTGCTCTTTAGAACAACTTCAAAGGAGAACTCTGTCCCTGACCTGCAACCCTGCACATGTTCAGGTGCTTTCTGGAATTGTTTCCAAATTGAGAAGTCATAAATCTGAAATTAAAACCTTAGCCTTCTGAAGCTGACATGAACAAAACATTTCCTTCTCTAAATTTCAGGTGGAAAGAACAAACTGTGGTTGCCTCAAAGGTCTCTTTGTCCAACTAAGAAGTCATTATTGTTTTAAGTTCTACATTTACATGTCTGCACCAGTTCAACAAGAAGGAGAGTTGTCCAGAGAAAACCAAAGAGGATATGACCGTATGCTATTTAGGTTGACCTTGGGGATCTTTGAGAAAGCCATTGAACTTCATTTTACAATGCGGTACCTACACACCACTTGAGGACTGGCTCTTAATCTCTATAAGACCCATTCTTGTGAGATATTACCCACATGCAAATATTGGTCGCATTCCAGAAACTCAGTAATAACAGTCTGGATATCTGAGCTCTGAAGGCAAAACTTTATCTGCCAGACTGGGGTACAAGCCCTAACCATGGTCATTTTGAACATTATTATGAGGTTAGTTGAATCTGAGGCAGTCTTTGAGAGATGAAGGTAAGTTGAGCCCTAAAGAGTTTCAGAGCATTTTCACTTCTGCCAAAAGTTTTTGTAGTTAAGGTTATAAGTGGCCCTAAGCCTAAGAAATTTCACTTCCAGCTAGGCTCAAGGCACATATGGTGCATTGAATTTGTTTCTGAATTTATATTGTGGATCTAGGAGTGGCGTCACACCTGAACACATCGTGTTCTAGTTGGAAAACAAGAGGAGTTTACAAAAGATTGTGTTGGAAATTACTATTAGCAGAAAGAAGTACCTGTCTGTACTTTAGTCATTCAATGGCAAAAAGAAGTATGATCATAAATACAGATTGTGTATTTATGATTTGACAAACCTCCAATTAGGACAGAACTAGGACTGGTCCTCAGTAGTGAGACCAGTCAGTTAAGTTGGCTGAGGCAGTGAGGCCTGGGCCCCATAAGGAGAAGTGCTGTTTTTGGGTTAAGGGTCGGGGGTCAGGTTTAGGACTAAGGTCTGAAGTGAAATGAGTTCAGGTTAAGTGTAGGATTAGGTTCAGGGTAAGGGTAATGAAAGTCAATGCAAAGACCTTGTAAAGATATATAAAAAAAACACTCTGTGTGTGTGTGTCTTTGGTTGTTTATAAGGCCACAGGCATGTTCTTATTCAGACATCCACTTATTCATTTGAACATTTCTTAGTAATGAATACAACACTGGCTTTAGGTTTCCACCTCACTGTACCAGCCAGAGATGTTAATCAGATAACATGACAGGGATCTGCACAGTGTCTGATCTGGACCAATCTGCTGTGTTTACATATTTTTTTTCCCCCTTACAGACCAGAGTGGGAGGAAGCATGAGAAATCTTTATCACATTAATAATATCCTTGTCAGATTCCTACAGGACAGGGTGTGTGATGGAGAAAACAGACCCGGAAAGGAGAGAAGCAACGCAGACCGAGCTGCATTTGATAGGTTCTGGATTGAATAAACAAAGAGAATCGTACTTATCCTGTATTTTTTGGCAGCAAGGAAAAAAACAGTAGCTGAACAGCAATGCTGAAGCCCAAGTGCTAATTACATTAATATGTGGCTGTAAATGTTAAACAAATGGTGTGAAATATGTTTTAACTCTGCCTTGAGCCTGACACTCTGATGCTTTGTGGTGTAAGTGTGATTGATGAGCTAACCGTTTGTCCAAGGTTGTTTCCATGTCGAAGTGTGCCAGGTTATTATTTTCAGAAGGTTCACAAACCCTTTCTGCACAGTGTTGGAGTGTTTTCCAACGTTGCCTCACAGCTAGAAGGTCACCGGTTTGATTTTCAGTTTGGGTCTTCATTTGTCTGCTTTTCATGTTCAAAGCAGGCTATTCTCCAGTTACACTGGTTTCCTCCTCCAGTCTTAAAACACGCATGTCAGGTTAGATGTCGACTCCAATTGCCTTTAGGTAATGTGTATGTGTGCCTTGTCTGTCAGATTTCAAACATGTTCAAACATTTATATAATAACTGGGATCTTTGTTCATGGGTTTTTAAGAAAAACACACTTTCGAGAGCTTTATTTGAAAAGAAAAGTCTTAGTGAGGACGTCATGTTAAATATTACTTAAATTAAAGCTTAAAATGTATTTTTTCTCTGCAAATGTTCCATAAACAATTCACAAAAGTTAGAATGACACTTTGAAAAAGGAAACATGAAGGATGATTTAAGTAATTTCAAAGTTAAATGCAGTATATTACAACATGCTATTGCACTATAACAACACTGATAGATCACAAATGACTGCTAAAACAATTGTATTTGGCTGCTCAGTACTGAATAAAAGTCTCTTTAATTAAACAAACATTGCTTACCAAAAGAACATATCACAAAACAGTAAGTCGATGCAAAGAAACCCAAAGCATCTGAAAACAATATGATTTAAACACCATTATGAAACCATATTTTTAGGAAAATAAAATAAATCCTTGAATAAACTTCCTTTTCCATACTTTTTATGTATAAATCTTAGAAATAAAGACAACAGACTAAACTTTTACTCATAAGCTGTGTGGCAAATCAAAACACCTGAGTAATAAAATGGGATTTATATAATTGCAAAAGTATATCCAGTCTATCCCACTTCAGTCACATAGTTGAATTTTTAATCTTTTTTGGGTTTTAGCTGCTTATCATCAAAAAAATATTTTGGCCATTTATGACAGTTCATTTCAATTCTATCCCATACTAAGATTAACTTTTCTCTCCACTAAATTTGTTTTTATGTCAGTTAGGATTTCAAAACTTATTTAAATGCCAGAGTAATGTGACAGAGTCTTTTTTAACAATCGTAACAACTGATTCTAAAAATAAATCATATTTTTAAATCAGAAGTAGCTGCATAGAAAGATTACCATGCTTTGTAATATTTTTGAGAAAAAACTCAATGCAAGCATGATTTTTTTTTCTATATATGCATAGTAAATTT
>CAEGAE010008925.1:0-10062 GCA_903067095.1 Girardinus metallicus | reverse complement strand
TATATATATATTTAACCTGGCTGTAAAGCATCTGCTTCTGGTATTTCCTATTATATCTTTAACTATAATGTAAATCTATCTAAACAAGATAAACTTTGTTATCATGAGATATTGTTTGACTACCATTTTTTTAACACTGAAAAATGAATTCAAAATAAAATATAACATGTTGACATACCCTGAAATTACCTTCATGCAAAAACTGAAATGTTTATGTGCTATTTTTCAAACTCCAAAAAGATCAACCATTTGATGGCCAGAATGTTACCATACTCTCTAGCTTATGGCTGTTTTGAACTTTGGTTCAAATGTTGATTAACGTCTAACTAAAAAAGAAACAGAATTAAAATTCATGCAGGTTTACTACAATATCATTTTTAAGTACCTATTGGTGCATCTCAATTCATGAGAATATCATCAAAAATGTAATTAATTTACACATTTCTCTTAATATTTTAATTCAAAAAGTAAAACTCAGTCCACTCCCACTGATCTATGTCAAGCGTTTACTTCTGTTCATGTTGATGATTCTGCCTTACAGCGAATCAAAACCCCAAATTCAGTTTTTCTGCTAAAGAAGCTGGATATTCACAGACTGAATTTTAGTGAAAAGTATAGTGGAAAACAGTGGTGAACGATCAGAACACGAATAGCCACAGCCTTGAAAGAATTGTGATGCAATGCCCATCCAAGAGTTTGGTGTAGATTCACACAGTGTGGTCTGCAGCTAAAGATAAAGAAGATAAAGAACTGAATTTCTATATTAAAATCTCTTTTTGTTGGTTTTATGTAAAATATATGTAATTTTCTAAAATAACACAAAACTTTATATTTTTGTAATAAATTAATTAAAGGGACAGTGTTATGTGTTTTCAAGCCACATAGTGCCATTTTATAACATGATCAAGAAGCTATTTTACCTTCAGTTGTTATAAAAATGCAATATATAAAATAAATTTTACTTCATAATTAAAAGCCTTGTCCTGTCTGTCTCTGTGTTAGGGTTAGGGTGTACCCCGTCTTTCACCCGGAACGTTAGCTGGAGATAGGAACCAGCAGCCCTTCCAAGCCCTTACTCTGTGAGGTGGAAGGCTAGAAACTGCAGCTCAGAGGAGGAGTTGTGCCTCAAAGGTGGGGCTAAGTCCACCTAGATGTTTTGCACAGCTGAAAGGTTGCCGTGAAGATGAAAGGATTTCTCAAACATGCATGAAAGAATGAAGGCGACACTTCAGGTATGCTTTTGATGAGGGAATAACATCGTAACATGAAGCAAAGCTCGTAAAGTCAACTTTATATAATACTGCTCCTTGAAATGATCAAAAGGAACAGAAATAAATGGTTGAAATATCTCCTTGTGCAAAGTCAAAGCTGCAGCATGAACAGGTTTCGCTTTTTGAATTGAATTATTGAAACAAATTAACTTTTCAATGATATTCAAATTTACTCAGATGCAAACATGCTAGAAATCTTTGTTATGGCACTTACTTATAGCAAGAACAGAGAAATGGGAAAATTCAACAAAACAACAGCACTTTGTGGTCATGAAACACATGAGGATAAGGCGTAAAGGAAACGTCTAATCACTAACCTCACGAAAGTAAATCTACATTTTTTCATCAATACAAAGATTATCTTCCCAGCATTGAAACGAAGGAACTGAACCGTTGTCCTAATCTACAGTGCAGTTGCTCATTAGCCCAGATACAGGGTGGAAACTATGATGAAGGCTTTGGCAAACAAACTTTGCCCTGTTGTAAACCATTGTCTCTGTAAACACTGGTGCTTCACCAATGGATACCTGAACGCCGATGTACAGAGAAGTGACAAATATAGACGACACATTAGCTAAAGGAAGTTAACAGAAAATGTGAACGAAAAAAAAGAGCCAGCAAAACGTCAGGCTCACTTTAGAGTCCGGAGATCCAGCAGAGAGAACCAGCAGTATTTCTCCGTGCATTTTCCCATTTTGACATCATCTCACAGTAAGCACAAAAAACACAGTACAGCAAAATACACAACTATCCTACAGGTACTTTGACATAATAAAATTCTGCAGGTGTTGCACAGAAAATAAGCACGTACTGTATATTGCAGATTAAACACAGTGCCAAAACAATAGCTTCCACATGTGCATAAAAGGCTCATCACTGTACATATTTAGGCGTCACTTACACGCACGACACAAGTTTAACATGACAACATATTTTTAGCAAACAGAAACAAAAACAAAAAACCTTTAAATATTCAAACTAAATGTCTCCCAACATTCAGAGGAAACAATCACCAACAAAATGAGAAATCATGTCTGAAGTTTCATGCATTTAGTAGGAAAATAAAAGACCAACGTTTCTGTTTCAGACTGTGACAGGAGAAGTAAAATAGTCTTTAAAACACATTTAAGTAGGAATCATTGCAGCTGCAGAAGATTTTTTTTCATTGGCTAAAAGTGATCCAACATAGTGACCAAGAAAAGAGCCTGTTTCTATTCTCATACAAATTTCACCTGGACTAATTTTCTGGCTCAGATCCTGAATACCTACATCCAGCTTCATTTTTAGCTTAGCACTTCAACATTTTAAACCTATAAACTTCCTATTTTAATATACCAAATTATTCTGAAATGGTCAAAAGCAGCCTCAGCTAATGTCAAGATGTAGATTTAAACTAGAGATGTACAAAGAAGTGTTGGAAAATATGACATTTTAAAGCTTAAAACCATAGAAAATATTTAGCTTGTATAAACTTTTAAAGTGAAGATTAAAAATATTATTATTTTTTTTGTGGAATCTATACGTTGTGCAGGTTAATTTAGTACATGCTCCCTTATCAAATGTGTGAGTTATCATTACATAGAGAGCTGAAAACATGAACAGACCATCCACAAGCAGCAGGAAATGAAAGATTGACATTTTGATTTTTGTTACATTATGTTAGCATAGCAAATCTTGAAAGTAGAATCCTGAATATCAACTAGGGAGCTGTTTTAAGCAATCTAGTTCCATTTTCTTGATAAACTTCCTGAAGCAAAAATAATAGTAATTTTAGGATTTTAACTTTTATTCTTACTTGAGCAATACTATCATGAAGTATCGCTACTTTTGCCTGAGTAACATTTCTGGATATATTTCTTAAGTTCCATAAGTCTTATATGTAGAACATTTATTTTTGATTGATTTTACTGCTTGAATTTGTTATTTTGTGATGATATTTATTTGTATTTTTTTTCTCTCTAGTCGTTAAAATACCTGATTTTGCACATTCCTTAATATTTTCTGGTGATGTCATTTTTATACATTAAATCAGATGATGATCAGTTAGTCTCACTACGTCAGTCGCCTTGCTACCAAATACATGCTTTCTCTTACTTACGTCGCTAGTTTTCACTTTTACAGATTGAAAATAAGTTGAAGTAATGTTACTTCATTACCCAAATCTGAAAATGACCAGTCCAGATATTGGAGCTATAATGACAGTTTATTATACTGTACTCCATAGATCCTGAATAGAAATGAGAAACGGTTCAAAACCTTTCGGCAGCTCAAAGCTTCACAAAACCAGAGATCGGTATCCAATCAGAACACACTGATTAGTGCATCTCTTGCTTAAACCAGACGTAGAGACGACATAATAAAATATTGTGCATCCCTAATTGTATTTATGATACATATTTATTTCCATCTCTACTGTGTGATTATTATTTTCAATATCCCAGACCCTCTGACAGTAGCAGAAGAATCTGCTGCAGCGACCAAGTGCTTAAACACAGGAATCCTAAAATACAACCTAGTTCAGTAAAAACACATTTGTATAAACTATCCTGACAATTATGTTTTTCAAAAATCATTTTAATTTAGCGTTTTGGGTTTTTCCTCTTTTTTTCTCCTTTGTCTGTACAAGAAGGCAAGTTTGAACAAAGACAGATCAAACAGGTCCAGTTCACTTAACAGTCACAGGATGGGCCGCTCCATATAGAAACTCTTGAATCTGTGTTTTCGAATGAAAGCACAGATTTGTTCACAGAGTGTGGTTTCCCTCACTCTGTGAACAAAGTGAGGGGAATCACCCACCTAAAAGGACATCAAGACAACATCAAATCTCAACAGCAGAAAAATGAATTAAAGACAAAAATGACATAAACATGGCAGGAAAACAACCAAACTCAGACGTGTGCTTAAAGTAACAGGCGGAAGGTGTTTGGCTCTACAGGTAGCAAAAAATTAGAAAAGGAGGGAATGAGGATAACAAAATGACAGCATCACAACCACACAGATGTAAACTAAGTACATTCTCATTGCATCAACAGTGCTGTTTGGCAGTTCAGCTGACTGGAAAAATAGGTTTCACCCACTGAGGTCCCGTCTTTGGGAGGTATCCAGGAATCTCCAGCGACTGCCATGCTTATTCTATTTTATTCCATATTTGACCCTAAAATGAAAGAGAAATGTTTGTTGAAAGACATCCACAGAGAAACCCTAGACTCTGCCTTCAACCAGTTTCCACGTTCCAGTCCTCCCAGGCCCCGTAGTTTTGCATAGATATCATTACGCAAAAATCCAACCACATTCTGTACAAGTAAAGCAGAATGAACCTGTAAACATCGTTTTCTTCACCAAGACCGAGCGAATCCACGGTTAGGTTCTGACTTATGAGGCAGTAGTGACAACACAACGGTAAATTATGCAGGCCAAGCAACTTGCAACTCAGTAAAAATGACTTCTTAGCTTTTTTTTTGTTGTTGTTCTTTTTGCAATGAAAACCAAAACGTCAAGCTTTTAAGGCAAAACAAGTATCCACAGTGATTTATGATTTCATGCATAAAAATGACTCCTATTCCCTTTGATCAAATCTATACTCAGAAATAGCCTAAAAATAAAGTGATGACTCAGCGCCTCTTGGAGCATATATCACAAACCGTCGAGATGAAAGCACAAAACCCAAGCTAAACTGAGAGGAGTCTACCTTTTCTGGATTTTCTCTAAATCATCAAAATATAAAATACTCAGGCAACTGGACTGGAATATGCTGATTGTTTAAACTGTAGCTAGTCACCAGGCTGTCTCTGCTGCCGTCCGGCTTCCTCAAACAGTTGTTTGGTGTTGAAAAGCGATCCGAATGGTGAATGTAGAGACTGAGCCATCTAACAGATTCATCCTGTACCCTATGCCAGAAGCTAGAAGCAGTCTTCAGGAACGTCTCCATGCAATTTCCCACATAGGATTTTTTTCGTTTTGTTTTTGAAAAACTCACAGTCAGAGGTTCAAATGAGTGGAATCGCTTGTTCTGCTCTGGCAGAAGTGCTGGACGGCCCCTGTTCGGGTATGGTGAGAGACGGAGGAGAGAGCTAGAGGCGATCAAGGCGAAATGCGTCCTCTGTGGCGGGGTCGGCGAGGATCATGTCCGGGTCATTCAGCAGGTGCAGGCCATCCAGAGTCAGAGGGTCGATTTTTAAATCATCCAGTGGGAACTGGGAGTCCACGTCGAAGCCGATGTCTGTGGACAGTGAGCTGGACAGGTCCTTGGGGAGGCTCGGAGGAGACTCTCCACTCACTGAAAGATATTAGATTGGTTAAAAAAAAAAAAACACAGTGAATATTGGTTTAAATTAAGTCTTTGGTGCACTAAGGAAAATTTCCAGAGCTAAATATAATAGAAAGGATCATGTGAAGGAAGATAAAACAGTGCCCTGGCTTAATCTCATTAATTATGATGGATTATCAACTAATCTAGTATTAATATTATACAGACATTAAAAAAGGTCTTTTGCCGAAAGAACAACAAAGAAAGAATCCTCCAGTGAGAATAATGAAGCCAAAACTGTACAAAAATAAATGCATTTTGCAGAGAACTAGAGTTTCAACCAGCAGTGTGTTAAGCTGTTGTCTAAACTGAAACTGAGCATTCCTGTGTATCAGCTGGCTACAGCAGAGAGCTTCTTCTGTTTTTCATCCCCTTAACAGAAACTTTCAGCTTCTTCCCTCCAGTCAGAGGTTTTTAGTCCCTAAATGTTGGACAAGATGCTTTAAAAGCACCTTTGTTCCCACTGCTGCATCGAGGCTCTCAGTTTTATTTCAGAAGAGTAAGACCTCTTCTGGGTCTTACTTTGCTTCGAATGTGACTCGTGGAGCCTTGGTCATTTTATCTGTCAATGGTTATGTTATGTGTTCTTACTTTTTACATAGTGTATGTGTGTATGAATATGTATGATTTGAACCACTGCAAACCAAATCCACCTTTGGATAAATAAAGTCCTCTGACCTTACCAAACCTAAAACTCTTTGGCTGTAAATCTGTTCTACCCAGAACTCCTCAAATGTAACAATTTTAGCTTCACTTTGTTCAAATTACTGTTAGAAGATCTGCTATTAGGCTCCTTACGCTGTCCAGCTATTAACTGATTAATCCAAAATCAATCACAAGCAGTGTATTGATGTTAAGTCAAGCAGAAAGGCCTGAAATCAGCTTAAGGAATTGATCAGGTGTGCAGACTGGACTCAGACAGTTTAACAACATGAGGCTCACAGACAGAACTTTGCAGTTTCAAATGGAACTGAAGATTTCTGCATGAACAAGTCTAGGCAAAATGTTGAAGCGGCACCTGTCAGAATGATGTTGGGGATGTTGCCATGGCTACTGTAGCCCAGCTGCTGGGAGTCCTGAAGGTTGCAGTGGCCGGTCAAACCCATCATAAGAGCCTGGGAGTAGTTGAGGGTGGAGGTCTGGCTGTACAGGCTGTCAGAGCTGATGGGGGTTTCCATCATGTTGAACTGCTCCAACTGGAAGTCACAAAAAACATTTCCCATTCTAACTGCGTATATTCTTTTTGTGAATACACACACATGTGCACGCACACACAGCATGGACCTGTTGTGAGAGAGCGCTGGCCTGAATGGATGGCAGCTGCTGGTCGTAGAAGTCAGCAAACACACTGCCCAGGATGGAGTTGTGCTGCAGTAGGAAAACAAGTTCTGATCGTTATTTCTGTTCAAACTCCTGAAAAGCTCAGAGTGACGATAAGGAGGGAGCAGTGGAAACACGGTGGATGGAAAGAGCACAGCAATACGAATGCTTCAAGTCACCTCACAACAGGGGTGTCCAAAGTGTGCCCGGGTGCCATCTGTGGCCCCTGGACTGAATTTGTGTGGCCCACGACTGCAATTAAAAATTTTCCCCCTCTTTGAAAAGTAGCTGATGTAGATAGAGACTTTTTATTTTTAATCAGGGTAAAATTATTACAAATTCAAGTCTTACAATAGAAAATGTTGACAACAAACACAGCAGGCTTTAATGCATCCAGATCTGCTTTTAATGAATTAATTAAACTTGGTCATATACGTATCTGTGAAAGTGACCTAAATCCCTTTATTATTGTTCAGAATAGACAAAAAAGTCATATTATTTACAGTAGAGACATTTTAAAATTCACCCCTTTCTTTTAATGAGGTCAACCTGCAAAATGCTTTTTTTTTTTTTGATCTGCAATATTTTACACATCCTGTTACTCGTTTAATATTGAAGAATGGTTTATTGCAGAACAACAAAGAAAAAATTACAGTGTTTTGTTTGAATTTATTTTAACTTTTCTTTTGGTGGCGACTCTTTTTGACTCGACTGTTTTGGCCTATGTGACAAAAAGTTTGGACACCCCTGCCTTACGATAATGTAAAATATTTTTCTTCATTACATTGTTGTGTAGGTTTTTCAAACACAGTTTCACACCACTTCACTCATGTAGCAAAATAAATATCAGCCTTTTTGCAGTTACTTTTGTTTTTTTATCCATCTGGTTGAAGCCTTCTTTAACTCTATTGAGCTTGAAGTAGATTTTTATTTATACAATTTTATATTGCAGAATTTCCCCCTCCTTCCATGTGACCTAAATAAAACAAGACAGATATACAAATTAACTAAAAAAATTGGTAAAAAAATAACTTATCAAAAATAAATATAACTCAAAAGATTTTTTTACCATATGTCATATATCACATTTTCATATACTGATGTAGAATAAAAAAATAAATCCAACCATCACAAGGAAGTTGGCATAGAAAGAGAAAAAAACCCTTAAGAATCCAGTAAGCTGCAATGGGTCATATAACTGGTAAACTGGTTTAATTTTAGATATCAAGAAGGAGCAATTAGTTCATCTTGTTTTAATTTTATCATTATGACTATCAAGATCTGCCTCACTGATAGATAAGCTGTGTGTTCTTCTCGCATTGTTTGGATTCTGAACTCCTCATTTAAACCTTCTCTTTAGAGAACTGAACAGGGAAAAGCATTGAGGTACAGCAGATCCTGATGCCAGAAAACAGGAAGCTAATGACAGGATAGGAGGAAAGTACGTCCAGTTCTCAGAGCCGGATTCTGCTCCAGATTCTGTCAGTGTATCCAGGCTCTGGCTCAGAGCTGCTGTGATGACGGATGTTTGGCTCTTCCCTCTATTTGGAATTCACAACTCAATTATTAAAAAAAAAACAAACAAACAAAAAAAAAAAAACATTTTCTCACAGGAATATTAAGGAATATTTCAAAGATTGAAAGAAAGGAATCCAGATGTTACCCAAGGAGACCCAGGCTTGGTTAACCTGACTGGGTATGAGTCAATCACTTAGTCTCTCTCACCTTCTTTTCATGTTTCACATTTTGCACTAACTCACTCAGAACTATGAGCTCAGAGGAGTGTTTCACTACGTCTAAATAGTAGTAGAAAATACATTTGAGCCTTTATTTACCTTTCAGAGGTAAATAAAAGCTCCAGACAGATCACCAACTAGACATTCATATGCCTGGAGATGACTACATAAGGTGTCCTGTCATTTTCAAATTTCGAAAATACTTTACTAATCCCAAAAGTTGGGAAACTAAATGTTGTAACTCATATTAATTAAAAATTCTTCATTAGTTATTGTAGATGGTGATGGCTATAGGAAGAAAAGATCTTCTTTAGCGATTTGCAAACATTTGGACAACGAATCTGAAGAAATCTCTGACTAACAACACTCGTTTTTTTCTAAAACAGTCTCCTGAAGTATAAAGTATATGCAGTAAGAAAAGACAAAAATATCCAGAAATAGTTAAAACATTAAAGAGGATTGTTCTGTTTCCTGTTTTGAATACGTTCACATTCATTAAAATCAGCAATTTATGATAAGAATTTCATAGTTTCTGCATTTGGACAATTACAGAAAGTCTGTCTGTGGAACAGAGGATAATACGTTTTGTGTACAACAATGTCCCCAGTGGGCCTGCAATGGGCTGTAGGGTACACATGTTCATAGTGTGAATATGTGTGCATCTATACGCAGGTCAATATGTTCAAGGTCAGGTTCTTTTATGTGTATTGCTACACATAAAAGTACATGTAGGCCTATTCAATGCATAAACTTACTGTACACTGATTCTGAAAAGATTTGGACACCAGATCAAAATCTCAGCCTCTCTTGAGTTCATAAAAAATTGTAAAAATAAAAACAATTTTGCGTTTTACAAGAAATGCTAAAGTAACGCAGAAATGGACATATCTTCAAAGTAAAAAGGAACCTTCCAGACAAAACGCTGCACTGCCTCAAAGAAAGTTGCTTCTATGACATCAGTGATGTGAAACCATCCAAGGACACCTTGAGGGCCAGTGGCAGTAGATTTAGCGGAGAGCCAACATTTTAATGGCTCAGGGACAATTATTCTGTGGGATCATCATCATCTACAGGCAACCTTTACAATTCTCAGAGCCATTTTTTACCCTCTGTCCTGTTAAACAACTCAAATGTTTCATGACCTTCTGAGAATTTTTTTTTTAAATAAATATCTATTACAGAAAACTTGTTTTAATTTTTAGAGGACTGACATTTTATTTCTATTTTCAGGTTTTAAACTAAAGAAAGACAGAAATTGTTCATAAAACATGTGGATAAATACATTTTGTTCTATGACAGCAGTTTGATGAAGAAAGTATGATCAAAGTATGATCAAAGTGAAACTGCACGTTCACCGACACCAAGAACGTGCAGTTTGTGTTCGACGCCGTCACAGACGTTATCATCAAGACCAACCTGAAGGACTGCG
>CAEGAE010008918.1:0-36233 GCA_903067095.1 Girardinus metallicus | reverse complement strand
TGTGCTCTATCTTCCTGGTTTTAGTGAGAACGCGAGCAGCAGCGTTCTGGATCAGCTGCAGCTGTTTGATTGATTTGTTGGACAGACCTGTGAAGACACTGTTGCAGTAATCAATGCGACTAAAGATAAACGCATGGATGAGTTTCTCTAGATCTCGCTAAGACATCAGTACTCTAATCCTGGAGATGTTCTTCAGGTGATAGAAGGCTGACTTTGTAACTGTCTATCATAAAGTACTGCAGCTGGAACTGCAGCAAAGCTGTCTCTGCAAAATATTACAGAAATAGATTGTACACTTTCATTGCATAAGATTTTGAAAACATTGTGCAGTTGTTGTAACGTACAGCATGTCAAAATTTAGGAAGGTTTAATGTGTGAAAATACCTTTGTAATCAGACTGCAGCTCCCTCAGAACTTTTATATATTTTTTTTGTACTCTGGTTTTATTATGTTATTTTAAAAGTCTAAAAATACAGATTTGAAACTAATCTATATAAAAACCAAACAGAAACGGATTGTTTTTCTGTTTGCGGTTACAAACTGCAATTTTAAACAATTTGAAAATCTGGGCCACACTCTGCATTTTGGAAAACTTAGCTTCTGTGGTTTAGTTCAGTTGAGGGAATGCACACTGAAACAATTGGAATAACATAGAATTATGGCTGTAAATAAGAAAATACCTCCCTTGTGTAAGCTAATCGCTGGTAGCTCATACAGAGACCTTTGAAAAGTCCAGGGCCTTATTCCAAAAACACCTTTTACTACTGCCAACTCCAAGTTGCGTACCTGAACCAAGAATTGTGCAAATGTAGTATTTATGATTTCCTCACCAGTCAAACTGGTTTACAGTGCGCATTTAACAAATGTCTTACAAGCATCCAAAGTTTCTCTCCGTCTGTTTTGAATCACAGCTGCAAAGGCTATGTACTTATTGGTGGAAAACGCTCAAGACTTGGCTCAAACCTGAAGTGCTCTTTTTGTCTCTGTGAAATGAGGCATAATTGAAGAAATATGTTATGTAGGACGGGTGTTTTGATGACAGAGAAGGCGTTGCAAATATCCTATTCTCACAGACTGCCAAGCTATGGTTGGAGAGACTTAAAAAAATCTCAGGATGAATTTACTGGGCAAAACACTACTCAGGACGGTTTCACATCTTTGTAAAAATATCAAAATATAATCCTTTATTTGAACATCACTGTCAAAGCTGAATAAGAATTTATGTAGAGCCATAAAGATCAGTGTTGACTCCCTTCAGCCTTTAACTTTTCCTTTTACTTTGAACATTGAATAAAGTTAAAAATAGGAGACAAGACCAATTACCTTCAAATTAAGTTTAGTGAGATAATTTTGAGAAGAAGAGTTGCCGTCAGTGGAAACTCTGACAGACCCACATCATCTCTTCACAGTTTCTTGTTCTTATTAGAGTGGAGCCAAGAGTTAACCTCGTTTATCATTTTTTTTCTCTGCACTGCCTAAACATGTTAAAAACGTAAGTTCCTCTGAGTGCATGTCATTTACAAAACATTTGATGAGAAATAAAGCAACCCAGATCAGATAGAGCGCACAAAAAGAACATCTCTACATGCTTTAACAAAAACCTGGTTATTTAAATGTAAATGATGCATATAAGTTGCATCAAATACTTGTTCAGAGCTCAAAAGAAGACCTAGAGACAATTATCCCAGTATTGTGGTGATGGGCATCTACAACATAAAAATAGATCTTTCTAAAACAATTTTCTCTTGAGAAATAAAAATAAAATCCACTGGTTTTCTATTTTTTAAACTTGGGGAAAAAAATAAGTAAAAACATATACGAAATTATCAAATCAACACTTGATTTGTCTTACTTGATTCCAGACAAGAAGCTGAGTAGTGGGAGAGGTGGATTATATTCTGAGGTTCCAGTGATTATATGACGATCTCTAAAGAAGCTGAAGCAGAAAACAGAAAAAGGACCAAGAGTGAACTCAGGTGGGCTGAGAGGGGCATTAGCCAAATAAATACTGTTGACCTAATATGATAATGTCTTGAGCTAGGACCCAAGTGGGTAGTTCTCAATTATAAGAAGACACAATCTAAATATTGAGGAAGCAGTGAGAGTATTTCACAAAGACAGAGCTTGATTAACTTAGTCACCATTGACAATTGGGCATTAAGTGAGAATTGTGCTGGTCCATTTGGACTTAGAAGTAGGTCCTGCCCATACTGCATTGAGCAACTTGGAACAGGAGTGAGGAGAGAGAAATGGGAGAAGATGCAGGAAAAACAAAGAACCACCACAGATTATGGCCAGCTGATGTCTGGAGGAGATAAAGATCAGGGGGTGAGATTTATTGAGCTCTAAACAGGCACACACCACATCTGAACTGTTCTCTGTGTTTGAGTTGGCAGAGATTTTAGACACCCAAATATGTGATTTCGGTACCAATCCAAAATAATAATAAAAAATTACCAATTTACCAAACAAAGTTACCAAAGGTGAAGATACTAAAACCAAGATATAACTTTTTATTACTTAAAACTCCTGTTGTTTTTAAATGAATAAACAAATGTGATTTTTCTTTGCTTTCCATCCCCTGGTTACAAATACTTCCCAGTTAAAACATTTCTTCAGCAGTACTGTCTATGTTTATATGTGTGGGGGTTTGTGGCATTAATGGTGAACTCAGCACTTATCTCCCTCATAGGAAGATATTTGTTGGAAAAAAACCTAAAATGAATGAAGAAAAAAAATAAGTCAAAGAGACAGATAATGGAACAATTGGAAGGGACAGAATTACGAATCCAGGATCAACCACAAAATGTCTCTGCATTCTGCCATGACTATAAAAAAATTGACTGCTGAAAGAGTTAGTGTCGATTTTAAAATTTGTCTGGACTATTCTTCAGACACAAAGTGGATTTGATTTCCTGCCCTTCGATAATTTCAAGGCAGCAAGTTCCTGAATATTCCATTGTCCGTAATATCATAAGGTAACACCTTACTATTAGAAAAAAGCAGTTCCTCAAATTGTAATAATTAGTAGTAGACAGAAAACTGTTATTTGTATCAATTTATTTGCAGCTGTGGCCTTGGAGCTGGTTCCAAACCCATGCCGCACTTTCTGAATCTTATTTGTAAAAAAAAAAAAAAAAAGAAAAAAAAAAAAAGGCAACAAATCTTTCTTCCCCTTCAGAATTATTGTGCTGTCTGACTGCAGAAAATCCAAATAAATATACATCAGAACTTGTGATTTAAATTTGACACACAAATTATTAACTTAGACTTTCTTGCCTTAATAAGACTCATTGTTTGGACTATGAACATGGCTGTTTGTGAAATCTATATAATACAGATTTGAAATGGTAATTTCTGCTGCGCCGTGATCCTGTGTGATGTGTCGCTTCTCTGAGTGGTGAACAGGTCATAATTACATTTGGATTAGATTATTTGAGTCACTGAACAGTGTGACATCCTTTGCAGGATGTGCTTCTGTTCCGGTGGAGCCAAAGGTGAACGCCTTGTTATCGTCATGGGACAACACTCTCCACACAGAAGTAAACAGGAAGCAGCTGATCCAGAAGGCCAGCAAGACCGACAACTTATCTCCTCTACGCACTTGACCTTCTCATCTTCCTCTTCCTCAGAAGTGTCTGAGACAGACTACACAGGCTCTGCCAAGGTTCGAATGTCCCAAAACGCATGCATCACACACGTACACACATAGGCAAAACTGTAACTGTTGTCCAATAACGCAGTAAATTTAGTTTTGGGGAGACTTAGAATAATAGATTGAGGAAGGGAGTGTGCTTTGTGTGTGGGAAGGGGCAGACCATTCACAGCAGCCAAGTCTATAACTTTCTCTATATGCAATGAAAGGCCAGCTGAGGTAAAAAAAAAAAAAAAAGTAACAAATTAGTTTTGAGCTCCTCTTTCTAATGATGCTTATATTCTCCACTACCTCAGACTTCTTCATCACTGACAATAAATCCAGAACATTAACAGTAATTGTTATTAAAATGTCACTGCAACACATCTGGCACAAAACACCCCTTAAATCTGTCCTCGACGAGTGTGTGCTGAAGTGCAAATCACGCTTTCCCACGATGCCGTGCATCCGCAGGCTAAAAAAGCTGAAGGGAAGGAAGCAGAATGGACACACTCATACATCTACACACACACACACACACACACGCCTACACACGCCTGCACATGCAGGATCCTCCTGTGCTGTGGGCACAGGAGCTGGCTTATATGTAGGAAGTTCTCAGCAATAGCTTCTTCCTGTTTGCTGGACGCGTGCAAGAGGAGCACAATGTTGGGCAGAAAAGCTTTTCAGCAAGTATTCATGCTGTGCAATGAACCAGTGAAAGAATCTTAAGGAGAAATTATTCCAGCAGCTGCAACTGGCTCTCTGATACTTTTATACTTTAGACAAATTTTGTAACAGGGACATTGCAGCTTGTTTAGAGTAAAGAGTAAAAAAAAGAACAAAGCTCTCGGTTTGGACCCCATGTTGATCCAGCTATCACACACATGATAAATTTACAGTGTGACATTAAGAAGATCAACACAGCTGCTTTACCATGACAAACAAAAGCCTTGAGTGTGGAAAACATGCATTTAATTTCAATTGTATCAATACATTACGCCCTCTTTTGATCCTTGCCAAGGTTTTATGGCATGTCTGTTAGGCAGCAGTAAAAAGGTTTCTTCTTAGTGTAAACAATTTTAGGTCTCATATTGAGGCCATCCTGAGGTAATCTGTCTGTCTTCTTTGTGAATTTGCTTTGAAACAATAAAACATTCTGATAGCAGCAGGAAGAGGGAGGAAAGGAAGTGTCATGCAGAGACAGATTAGTGAACATGGGGGAAATAAGGGTGCAAATGTGGAAGGCGACATCTGCAAATTTTTGAGTCCAACAAATACTGGAAGCTAAATAATGATTAGAGCAGAATTAGATGTGAAGAAAAAGGTATTTACAAAAAATGCTTAGAGTCCTGAACATTTTCATACATCTTTAATCATTTGAAATTGTTGTCACATTATAATTACAGACTTTAATGTTTTTATTGGGACACAAAGTAGTGCATAACATTGAGGTAAAATATATATATATATATTTGTTTTCAGTTTTTAACAAATAAAAAAGAAAAAAGAGACATTCATTTGTATTCAACCTTCTTTATTCTGACACCTGTCAATAAAGTCCAGTGCAACAAATTATCATCCTCATCATCATAATAAAACCTTTTTTAGTCAAGTCGCTCCTATTGCGATACTACAACTCTTTTTTCAGGAAGTCTTAGTCAAGATGACAACATAATTCTACTGTAAAACAGACCAAAAAAAGAATAGTTGCAGAAGTTCATACAAAATCTAAAACACAGATGTTGAATATTTTAAATAGATGCAACTTAAATAAACATATTTATCACTAATAAAAGCCAAAATAGAGCAATTACAGATAGGTCAGGGATATATCTGTGGTGAAATTCAAAGATGGGCCAGATTATAAAAAGATATTCCTATCGAATATCATGGAGCACTGTTCAATCCATCATTCAAAATTGGAAAGAGGGTGATGCAACTACAAACCTACCAAGACATGGCCGTCCACCTAAACTGATAGAGTGGACAAAAAGAACATTTATCAGAGAAGCAGCAAAGAGGACAGTCGTAAATCTGGAGGAGTTACAGTGATCCACTGCTCAGGAGGGACAATCTGTTAACACAACTATTAGTCATCCACTCCACAAATCTGGCCATTGAGCAAAAGTTGTTAGAAGAAGGTCGTTGTTGAAAGAAAGCCATAAAATTTCTGTTTGCAGTTAAGAAAAAGGTTCTCTGGTCACTACAAAACTGAAAGGCTTAGCCTTCACGCTAAATGTTGTGTATGCGGCAAACAGTACTTGGAATAACGCATAACTTGGAAGAAATTATCCCACTGAGAAACACAACAGCTTTGGGGACTGCAAATCAACATGAAAGCAGAAACCCCACAATAAATCACGGTGATGGTGGCAACATCATGCTGTGGGGATTCTTTTCTGGTAATATTCGATGGATGTAAATAAATATAGAGAACCAATCTGAAGAGAACATACTAGAGGCTGCAAAACACTTTAGACTAAATGTGGATCTTTCCAGGATGACAACAATCCCAAACATACACCCAGAGCTACAAGAGGAGGGTTAGATCCTAACAGTATATGTAAGAATGGGCCATCAGTTGGATTTGAGTTCACACTTAAATCCAACTGAAAATCTGTCAGAACTTGACAACTGCTGTTCATAGATGCTCCCTTTTTAATCCAGCTGAATTTAAACTACTTTGAAAAAAGAATGAGGCAAAAGTTTTAGTGTCACGTTGTGCAAAGCTGGTACAAACTCTAGATGTAATTTCAATCAAATCTAGTTGATTGAAAAGATACATATCAGGACACAGCACACTTTTTATATCATTTTTTTTGTGTAAAGCTTGAAAAAACACTCCACTAAAACTCCACTCTGTGTTTGTCTATCATGCGAAATCATATTAAAATACCATTTAGTTCCTATTTGAAGCTTGTTTTTCAAGGCGGTGTCTATGAGGTGCAAGGGCAACACTTACCAACAAAGACGAGAAACAGTTAGATGGATTGTGTGGTGTAATCTGTCTTTATTGTACAAAACCTGGAAGCTCGTCAGAGGAACTGCTCCTTTATCAGAACTGCATGTAAAAGTGCAAGGGGCAATAACAGCTGCAGCAGAAAATCTAAACTGCTTCTTGCCCCTGTTCACCCCTTTCTCACAGGATCATGCAGAGGATAAATTCTCAGCAAATGTTAGGCTGATGCAGCGAGGCCATGTTCAAATGAAGCTTGAAGAAATGGAAACAGGCCATGCACTGACATGGGTTTTCAAAAAGTTAGTACGGTTGAGTCAGAGACAGACAACTTCTTACATCTTCAAAACTCCAAGCATATAATAGAGATTGTGTCATTCAAACCAGCACATGAAGCTTAGAATTAGCATAGAATTAGTGAAAAGAGGATTTTGTGGGGTGAACAGCTGTCATGACTGGATATGATTTTTCTTGACGTAATTCCCTATGCAAAACATTTGCCAAGTACAGATACAGAACAAAATAAAAATGGGGCTTTAACTACATGTTCTATTCTATTTATCCACAGACTCTTTTCCTGAAATGGTTCAAAAGCTGTACAAGTTAACAGAATATCCATGTAACCAATATGCTTTTTAAATCCAGTGAATGAGTTAAAAAAATCCACAGGAAGCCACACATAACAGGAAATCTGGTGCCAAGTCCTAAAAATATAGCTGAGTTTTAGTTGTTAGTATATTTCAATGTTTCTTAATGTCTGGGTTTTAATCAGCACTTTGAGAAATGAAAAATGTAGCACAAGTTTTCCATTGCATGGCGTAGATTAGGCTGTTTAGCCAAAGGTATTGCATGGCGTAGATTAGCCTTGCGTCATACTTTTCTAGACTTACATTTCCTGGACAGTTGATCCTTGCTGGCTATTTTCTAAAGTAGAAACACAAATGTTCATTGTGATTTGTTTACATATATTTATAGAGAGGTCTGGCTAATGGATAAAAAAAGCAATGGAAGGAATGAAGAAAACTAAGAGAAGTAAGGACTCCATTTGCTTCATTTTGAAAGTAAAATCTATGTTATCCTAATACCGATATCAACTGTAATCTGCTGTGAGTCACCAGTTTAGCTATAAAAATAAAAGCCTGTTCAAGAAATGGTTTTTAAATGTCACATAATTACAAGGAGGGTTTTACGCCGTTGTAAAAGTCAGGTAGCAGATTTACAGTGTTACAGAAAGTCTGTTTGAATGAAATAGACCTCATTCAGGCTTTCCAGTGATATTTTGGTCATGGGAAAAGAAAGCCTAACCAAACCACCCCCTTTTTCCTCTTTTGACACAGAGTCACAAAGCAAAGCTGTGACCTCATCTCATCCCGCTGCGCAGGAAAAGGTGGATCAGATAGCTGGGGCCGACACCTAAATAGACTCAGGGTTACATTGGACTATTGGGAGAAACAGCAACAATATTAGAAAGTGATGTAGTCAAACCATTTCAAATCATTTTTGTCATTAGCACATTGAAGGGTTAGACAAGTACATGGTGAGTTCAGAAAAAAAAGGTATAAACATGCTCTTTTTCTCTTCTGTATTTGTTCCAGTGAGATTTTCTATTTGATGAGCCTAACTGCATTGCTATCAGACTAACTGCTGATAGCAATGCAAGATAAAAAAAAAAAAAATCACAATGCATGTTTTTAAAACACAACATATGAGATTCAATAGTTATAAATGTGCAAAAAATTGAATGAGGTAAATATCAGTAGAAGTACAAAAAAAGTTATTTCCATCTGTCTCTGTGAGTAGGTTTTTAATGCATGGCAGCCACTAAAGATTTTTGAGAAATTTCCAACTTTCCCACTCATAACTTCTAGGATCTTCTCCAGTAGTTTTTTCCCAACAACAAACTTAGAAATTTCAATTTCTGAATAAAAATGGAACACTTAATTAAATTGCATCAATCAGTCTGTCATGGTTTTTGGCAGCTTACTGACCCACATTTAGGAAAACTCTCCAGAAGCGGATGGAATAGGTAAAAAAGATGCTATAAAAGAACAGGATTTGTGGTTCTGAGCTTGACTGGTCAATATTTCTTCCAGGAGGGGAAGATCTTTGCAGTGGATAACAAAGATAAATCAGATAATGTATTGGCAAATATCTTACTGTTAATGAGATTCTTGGTAACACGGAGGGAGACTACCAGGGTCTTGTGATTGTGAAGAATCCACATGGTGTCAGAAAAAGGTCCAAGGAGGTAAACAACACAAGTCAGGCATGAACCAGATGTGATTGTGGAACATAGACTGAAATCCTTGAGCTGACAGGGCTTTGCCCACTGAGAGGTAGCAGGAAGAATTATCCACCATCCACCAGTTTGGGTTGAGTATCAAAGCTCCTCATGTCCAGGTGTCTTGTTGAAAAAAATAAGTTGAAGCTCAGCCTCTACCCTCCAGAGGTGGACTGGCAACTCAGAGGAGAATTATCACAGATCAGCTTCTCTGTCACTGTAATTCCTAGTTGATGTAGCAGAAAAACAGTTTATGCAGTTGGAATGCCTGAAAAAGGTCTGTTCTTTGTTGTTCTGCACCTTTGAACTTTATTGAGACTATTAAGAATCAGCCAGTGTGCACTGTATGACAATCATTATGGCTGCATTATTGTTAAGAAACATTTTATCAAAAGAAGTTTCTCGTCTACTTTTTATAATGATGCATTTCAACATTTCCTTCAGTTCACTGAACTGGCAAACATTTAATTTTCTCCCATTTTACTGCTTTGGTTCATGTCAGAGTCCTCACAGAGTTGCAGTCAACAGTAGGAGAGTGTTTGCATAACAGAGAAAGTCAGCCAGCAAGTTCAGCCAGTATAGACAGGACCCTCCATTAGATCCTAACAATCCATTTCCAAAGATCCTCACAGATTTTAGCCCTACTTCAACCACAATGGCACATTTATTTCTGCTTTGTGTAAATGCTGATCAAAAGATGAGATATGTCCAACATCGCTAACCTTGGTCCTGGACATCTTTACCTATTCTGGGGGACTGCTTTTTCATTATTTAATTATTATATGACTGCTACTTTAGTTAGGTTCATAAGAAATGGGTAGACTTGTAATACATTCAAGTCTTATTTAGAACAAAGAATGTAAATCAGAAGTGTTTTTTAATGCATTGTAGGGTAGTCATGGTCAGACTGACAATTATTGAGATTAGAGGGAGGAACTAACAGAGGTTAAACAGGAGCCAGAATAAATCACTGTTTATCATAAATGTCTTTGTGTATGTGTGTGTGATTATACTGTATGCATCTCTATATGACAGAAAGACAGGGAGAGGTTAGATATATGGATGTGTGGAGCATTGATATGAATCCTGTAATGGTCTCTTTCATCATGGGGAGCCAGCCCAAAAGTTTCACTCCTTAGCCATCTGTTCTCAGTTAAAACGGTGTCGCTGTCTCTGTGGCAAATGTTCACACAACAGGCTGACACTGAGCAAATTTATACATGCATACATTTACACATCCAAAAAGATGCATTTAATTTCTTTTAAGTATGAACAGCCTCCTAATTGTCTCCACATAAGTCCACAATACAACAATGTGAAATTGTTAAATAAATGTATTTTCTTTCAGAGCTCTGTATTTAGGTGATCCAACAGCACTTCTTATCAGCCTAATAAAGATTTTTGAGTCACATTTAAATTTGCCAGCAATGAACTGCAAAGATTAGGAAAAAAAATAAAAAAATCTAATTTATTACATAGCTATCAACCCAAAGACTTGAAATAGTCTCCCATCAAAAGCAGTACTTACTAACATTTATAACTCCACCCTTCCTTTTATTTATTAAGTTCTAGCACCTGAATCCAAACCACTTAGTTGGCTTAGGTATAAAGACAATTGTGTAACTACATAACAGATCCCTTCCAACATCATCAGCTTATAAATTTCCCTTTTCTCTTTTGCATATAAATATCCTTCTCAAATGGTAACAACTTATCCCGGTCTGGGAACCTACTGGGCCTCACACATAGTTAAGTGGTTAATATATATAGTGTCTTGCTGTCATGTCATGGCCAGTGTTGTAACACTCAGTGGTTAAAGATTTAAATGCATAATTTCCCCACACTGCCTGCAAAATATCATCTGATGGAACTTCTCCTAGAAAAAGAAATAATAAATTGACTGCTGTCCTTATGCCACACCTCTAACACCCATCTTCAGACCCACGCCTAGTGCTCACATCCTGCACATGGTGTCACCCTCCTCCAAATCTTCTCCCTCGTTCTGCCTAAGTGAAGAAGTTAGAGGCTTGACCTAAAATCTGGGGTGATGAATTACTCCCATCCTACTGAATCTAGTAGTCTAAATAGTGTGTCTCTGCTCAGAGCTCAGCTTTGGCTGATCTGCTGTTTCTGCTTCCAGGTTCTTAATCTTATAACTATATAAGGTATTACAATCTCTGTACTAGTATTTGGATTGAGCTGTTCTAGGGGATTTAAATAAGGTGGCTTGCAGGAGTATTCAGATCACTTGAAAATGTTTACATTGTCACATTGTGGGACAGGTATAAATATAGGCTTTGTGCTTTTGTTTGTACCTTTTCAGTCAAGTTGTTTAAATTGTTGCCAGTGCTTCAAAGCTTGGATTATTTAATGACTGAATAAAAAAAAAAATCAATCAACCAACCAACATTGTAATTACAAACTTCATTGTATTTTTTTCAGGATTTTTATGTACACCAAGCAACTCATAATGGGGAAGGAAAATAAAAACTATATATATAATTCATTTTCAATTTGTTTCACAAATAAAAATCAGAATAGTGTGCTGTGCCATTGCATCCAGTCATATCTTCTTTGTTACCTCTAAAGAAGTGCAATTAAGTGACTTCAGAAGTTAGCTAATTAGAAAACAAAGTCTGCATATGTGTTTTATGTCATTAGATAATAGTTAAAAAAAAACACTTCAAAGATTGACTAAAAGAAATGAGTGAAAAAAGATCAATGAAAACAAAAAAATGAGAATAAGTTTAAGGTAGGCTTAAGTGTTAGATTGGCATCCTCAGTTTTCAATGTTTGGAAAGAGTATGGTAAAACTACATACCTATAACAAAATGTCTGGTCACCTAAACTGCAAGGAGAGTGTTTGAGAACCAGCTCAGAGGCCAATGGTGTCTCTGGAGGAACATCAGAGATCTAAAGCTCAGGTGGAAGAATCTGTCAATAGTGCAACTTTAGAGATACACTAAGCAAATCTAGCCCTCGTCCGCTACACTATAAAGAAGGGTAAAATACAGCTCACTTACAGTGTGCCACAAACAATTTCAGTGTCGCAGGTTAGGAAGAAGGTGCTCTTGGCTGATGAGATCAAAACTGAACTTTCTGATGTTCATGCAAAGAAGGTGGTGGAAAGTTAACACTGCACATCACATGGAGGAGGCAGCAGCATAGTGCAGAGGTTGGATGGGACAGGAGTTCAATGTCTGGGATACCACAGAATACTTATGCTTGTAGAATGGCTTAATCAAAGTTCAGACCAAAATTGAGTAAACAATCTGTGGCTAGATTTGAACACTGCTATTCACAGATGCTCTTTGTTTAATCTGACTGAACATATGAGACTGTCCTGAATCGCAAAGCTGGTAGATCAATGCTGAAAACTAGTTAAAGGAACCTCTATCCATATGCCTAGTTTATTATTCTGTAACACAAAAAGGCTGACGACTAATTCCAGCAATGCATAGGGAGCTGCAGCTCCTTTAGAAGTGCAGGCACGCTCCTTTGTCTCTACAAAGACTACTTCCACTGAATGGAGCTGGGGGGCACCAAAGTCTGCTCTCTCATCTCTCCACTGTATTCAACAGCCTTCCTCTTGCCTCCCTCTCCTCTGTTCCCCCCTTTTGTGTGTGTGGCTACCCGAATAAATTAGCGGTCGGTAAACGAGGGGAGGATGTGGCGGAGGAGGGGACGAAGAGGAGTATAGGGGGCTGGGCCTTGTGGCGGAGGAGTCGGCTTTCAGCTAGAGAGGTGCACAGCTCCATGAAGCGGCTGTGAGGGACTGGATGCTGAGAGAAGGAGAGAAGGGTGAAATAAAAACATTTAAGACAGGCGGTAAGATCCCGGCTTGAGCTGCGCAGGAGGATCTCTGTCTCTCTCCTTTTTTTAATCTTTTGCTGCAGAGCAAGAAGAGGCAAATCGGCTTCCCAACTGATCCAAACGCGCTCACCTGATAGAGAAAGAAGCTTCACCGGTGGAGTAGCCTAACCTGCTGTTCTGTTTGACCGCATTAGACAGTCTGTGGAATTGGCACACTTGCCGTCTTTGTGTGGATGTTATCAAAAACAACCCCAAAAAGCTCTCTCCATTCAAGATTTTGTCCGGGCAGATTGGTTCTCGTCTGGGGGGGACGGGGGGGGAGGCGAGATTGGAAACCCTTTTGCATACTAATCAGGTTATAACCAGAGCGCACATCCACAGCCGGATTGAGTCCCATGAATGTAAGTGACTCCTATTTTTTCATCTTCACACTATATTTGCTGTTAGATTTTTTTTTTTTTCTGTTGGGACCCAGAATTGAAATAAACTCTTGATGGGTGGGTGGGGGCGTCAGATATTTCCTAAAAGGGGTGCATCCTACATCTTCACCTTGCATGCAGAGCTGGCAGCTGTTCAGGCTGCTGTGCAAAGCCACAATGTGGTAGAAGGGCTATAAAAGCAACTCAAGATTAGTGGATCATAGTGAAACATTTAATATTGACCTCAGGCAGCAAACAAAATGAAGAACATGATTTCTGTTTTATTGAGACCTCAATGGAAAATAAAACAGTCCTACCATGCCAAAGAAGGTTATTGGGCCATATGGAAATATTTGCTACCACTATGTTGATTGCTTTTTCTCCAACATTGGCAGCCTTCAGTGACCACGCATTACAAAGTTGCTCAAAGTGTGTCAAAACTTAATTGAATACTGGATGCACCGATCATTCAGCCATAAATCCATAAATCAGAATCGACCAATTCTCACACTGAATTGGTTCACACTGTTTCAGATCAGTGAACCACTGGTTCAATAAAGAAAGATCTGCACTTTTTTCGTCCCCAATCATTGAATGGATTAAAACTAAGAAATTCCACAGTTTTAAGTCTCAAAACACATATGGTGCACTTTTTGTCACTAATCATGTGTTTGTGTTTTGGAAAATGTGTGATCCGCAGGTCAGATTGAAAGCAAAACTGCTAATGTACGAATGTTGGCTACAGAAAAGGTTGATCGGTGCATATCTCCTGGAGATACACAAATTTCAAGAGGAAAGAACTAAAAATGAAAGACTGACAGATGAGCTACATCTTTATAGACTGTAAAAGTAAGACATTGAGAGAGCTTTGACTTTGTTAGGCTTTCTGAAAAACTGATTCTGACTCAACTTAACATTTTTCCTTTGTCATAAAAATGTATTTATAGCAGCCCAGTGATGTTTGTGTGCCTAAAACCTAGAAATGGAGAACCCAGGGTTACATTTAAGTGCCTCACCACAATAGTTAGCCATATCTGATGTCAGCTTCACTTAATTCCACAGCTTCTGCTTTTCTGCTGCACTGAAGGATACAGACTTTTTTCGCATTGTTACTCTATACTTTTTCAACAGCTCCTGCACGCTCCAGCTCAGCAGTCCGCTGGCCTCGATATCAGCCTCTGGTCTGCATAAAAACCACAGAGAGCTTACTTCTTTTTTTTTTTTTTTTTTTTTTTGTGGAGCGATGGGGTGTGCAAGAAGGACGGTTTCTAACATGAACCATATGGATATCTAGTTGGTACAGCAATGACTGTATAGGGCCTCTGTACAAACAACTTATGATTCCTCTTATCAGCAGCTTAGAGAAGCAGACTTTTCTTGTATGAACATGATTTGAACAGCCAAGTATGTTTTCTCAACTATTTCACCGTGGACTCATTTTGGAGTTTAATTATCAGTAATATTTTCAGCCAAGATTGCTTTGTAGAGTGATTTTGATGGGTTGGTTTTGAAGTCTGGTAACTCAGTTGTCTGCCTGGGCCCCTTTTTAAAAGGTGGTTTTACTCTTCTACATTAAACATATCTCAGAAGGATTTTGAAAATAAATGTCTTTAATGGTGTCTGTATCAGCCTGTCAAGGCAGAGAGGTCAGTTCCTTCGGTTTTGAGTCAAGTCCGTTTAGAGTTTATCAACAGAATAAACAGTCTGCTGTTTGTCTTGCACTTTCTGTGGTTCTGCATTGCTGAACGAGTGAGTAAAGAGTCAGATGGGGTCACAGGCTTGATTTTCAGCAGGGCCACGCTGGAAACTCACACACTTCTGTGACAGAAACATCTGCTGAATGACTTAATATTACAGCTTTGAGCTGCATCACATCCATAATAGTTGCAACTTGGCATCAGCTTTGATTTGTTCTTTGCATTGTATTTGATGAACAACATGAATATGATTTTTTTTTTTTGTCTGAATCTTGCTGCTGTATACAGGTAAAGTTTGTTTGATGAAGATGAAAGGGAATCCAGATTGATCACATAGATTTCTGTAGTTTTCAGTTTTATTGTTTGTGCTTTTTGTCACATTTGGCTGATGTTTTCTTGCCATTCTCAAGCTGCCTTGGGAGTTTACTTGGAATCGGAATACACATTGCAGATTGCACATTTGCCACCCACTTTGACACTGAAATTCCACTAGTGTTGTATACAGTTTAGGCCACCACATAACCCACATAAAATGTACAAATATGTATTTGCCTGAAGTGTTTTTATCATTCTATATCATGACAAAGACGAAACAACTTCTTACAATACACAACTCACAGGAAGCAATGTGTAAAATGAAAAGCATACGAAACGGTCACGTATTAAAGCTCTTGTGTAAACTCTAGACATGCGTCGATTAGAGTTTAGTGACCTTTAGTTGTACACCTGTTTTTGCAAAACTTTGCAGATTTTAGACATTTCTGATTTTAGGAGCTGTAATAAGATATTGGAACAACAATGAAAATACATTATATTACCTACTTGCTGTGAATGGTCAAACAGACTTGACATCTTAAGCAGTCCTCAGCTTTGTCTATCTGTTCGAAATAAGTGTTTTATCCTAATCTTGAAAGTAATTGGGCTGGATGGTAATGAAAAAAAACATAAGCAGGATTACATTGGTTAACACACTTGAGAAACAGTAAACTGCTGTATATATTGAACGTTACGTACAGAAAGACTTGCTCTCTCTCGCTCTGTTACAGCCTGCAGTAACTACAGACATATCTCATTTTGTTATAACAGTTTTCTTTTGTACACCTTTGAGGTTGCTCTGGACATAAATTTAAAATGGTCACTAATATTGGAATTGGTAACTTTGAGTCTTTTCCTCTGAGTAACCACTTCCATAGAGAAAAGTGTTATCATTTGTGCTACCTGGAAGCAATTATGTTGCATTCACTGGCTGGCAAAAGATCTGACTTTATAGTTTCTCTCACCAGCTGATTGCTCTGTGCATCTCTGGTAAAATCTGCCTTATCTCTCCATGACATTGTTGCTAACAAGAGTAACAAAGGAAGACAAGAGGGAAAACAGAAAGCATTTTCATAACAGAATTCCACAGTTTTGGACCGTTAGTTTAGTTGCACTTCAGAGTAGTTCTTTTGTGGCTTTAGGTTTACTCTTGGGGCATAACCATCTGTATACAAATATCGGAAAGTGACTCAGAGACTTCCCTCCTTCTTTCTCAATCACACATACGCCTGCACAGTAACCACAACCCTAACATTACCTCACCATTATATTCTTAACTGTGAACCCTTCTGAACACATATCATTGAATTCCTTCAAATGCAACTATATCTCAGTTAAAATAAAGCAAAAATAAATATTAGCATCTTATCCAGCAGGTTATGCTGTATATTACAAAAGGGTTAGCTCTACACTGGTAAACATCTAGCAGATGACAGCCAGCAAAAAGCAAACATGAGGATAAACAGCAAAAAAAAAAAGAGATTGTCTCTCCTCCTCCTTTGCTCCCCAAGTAGCCAATGGAAATATTTACCCTTCATCTTTCACCGACTGGTTGATGCTGAAGCCCGAGGACTGTGCTGGGTTTTTTTTTTTTTATTTACCTCTCACCCACCACTTTAGACATAACACAAGGCATAAACTCTGTATACTGTGGGGGATTTTGATGCCATTCTAATTTATCATGCAAAATGTGGACCCTGAACCAGTGCTTAGCGGATTTAGAGCATTGTGTGAGGAGAAATGAGCCCCGAGATGTTTAGTTTCTGGAAAATCACTTTGTGTTTAAATCATCTGGCCACACTAAAGCCAGACAGTTATTAATGGCTTTACTAGAAGAGTTTTGAAAGGAGATCCCAGCTGATAAGGAATCTTTTTTTTTTTAGATTTCACTTTATAACTGTTATCTCTGGGGATTTGTTGTTTTTGTAATAATCAAATGAAAGTAAATTATTGATGAAACACTTGTGATTACGTTTGCAACACCTGAGAATAATATTTGAGTTACTAAAATGTTCTACGTTGTCTATAGCCTCTTTCATATGGTGTTGAGATTTATTTCTCCATGACTCTGGAGAAGATATTACAGTATGCCTTAGCCAGCCAGGCAAAGGAAATTACTGGACTCTCCTGTTGGATGCAGAGTGGAGCTGGAGGCCTGAGACAGTACAGTCCAATTTCTGTTTGTTCTGAGGCCTATTTCTGATCTACCTGCTGTTCATTACTCAGCGTCTTTGTCCTGGCTGAAGGGATCCTTTAAACTGAACGATGTGCTGAGTTGAAATATGGTACACAATGGACCAATCAAAGACATCTGGTCAGGTGGAATCTGTAGTTGTCATGAGCTGTTCATTCTAAAAAAAAAAGCAAGATTTTAGCCTATATTATACTTCACTTTTGTCACAGTTAAGTTTTTGGATGTCAGTTGCATGCTTAGTGTTATTCTGCTAACGCAGAGAAAGAGAGGCTGTTGTGAATCTGTATATTTTAACGGAAGTGGAAAAAAATATTTTTTATATTTTGATAATGTTGTAATAGTAGACAAAATCAAGCTTTGAGGAAAATGTGCTTTGAAGAGGCAGATGACTTATTGGAAATATGAGAAAACCACAGAACAGTTTGTTTTTAGTAAGCTATGCATGACCGTATATAAACATAGTGGGTGACTGTGGCCCAGTGGGTTGAGTAGTTGTCTTGGAATCGGAATGTTGTGTTTGATTCCAGTTTCCTCTTGTGACATATCAATGAGTCCCTGGTCACTTTACCCTGACTTGCCTACTGATTTGTGTATTGGCATATACGTGAGTGTTTGTGAGTGCGGCTGGGTAAAAGTGGATGTATTGGAAAGCACTTTGAGTGGTCTAGACTAGAAAAACAGGCTAGACGAAAAAACAAATTCTGTCAATTTATCATAAACACATAACTATTGCAAAATATTGCAAGGGTTTCTAAAAATAGGTTAAAGATGCCCACTTACAAAGCTAAACCATGCAGTTAGAGTTATATCAGGATATTCACTTCAACTATAGATTTTTCCTCTGCTGCCAAGCTTTAAAACAGAAAAATTTGGCATTTTTTTAAATGTACGTGTTACACCTATTTCTGGGTGCCTCAACATAAGGCGTGCTCTTCACGTATACCAGGGGCTTGAGAGTACTGTATCAGACTAACAATGCTGAAGATGGAATTTGCTTAATGTATTGGAGCCAAACTAAAGGACTAGTTCACTGTTCTCAAAGCATCACAACTGTATGTGATCATCTCTACTTAAAAATCTAAAATTGTTTAACTGATAAAGCCTGAACTGGGTACACTTAAGCAAACCCGATGTTTACTAAAATATTATGTCAATGTACTTTTTACCATTGGTGTCTCTTTAGATTAAGACAGCATGTAAAACTTGGACTGAATTTGTCAAAATTGATTCTTTAATCAATTTTCCACTGGCAGTGGATCAAGGAACCTTTACTCCACTTATATAGAAATATTTAAAAATTGAAAAGGAATTAACCTTTCTTTTTTAATGTCTTTGGATATTAATACAACATCAGGAGAGTGGTGTAAGTTAACTTATCTTTCATAAGGTAAGGGTTTTATCACTGTGAATTAATCTTCTGTTTATTGATTATCCTATCAGGAATCTCAGCTTTGTGTCTGTTCACAACCATGAGATTCCTGCTTAGATCTTTTTATTAAATATTCCCAACTGAGTCCAAGATCAATGCAGTCATGTGGCCATTTAATTTCACACTTTTATGAATGAAGCTATGTGTTAATGTCACAACTGTCATGAAAACATAGATATGAAGGTGGCCCTGTTTGAACAAAGATGAATGAAATGCAGTTGCTGCTTTCCATCTGGTTGCTAGATATACTCAAAAAAGTGACTCAGCTCAGAGGGAAGAGGAGAGAGCTTCCCTGTGAAGCACCTCATGTGTTTTTAATGAAGTTAGTGAGATGATCTGAGCTTCTGATGACTTCAAACACTTGCACAGTGCTAAGAGCTGCGTTGTTCAGGTAAAGCAGATTTTTATATATGCTATGGAACTTGGATACTGGTTGTGTGCGGCATGCAAAAATCAAAACAAGGAAAGTTGCAAACATTTTTGTTTATTGATAATATTTCGCATCAAGCAAAAAATGATTCATTCTTTTAAAGTGTCAACCCCATTTGTGTGTCTTTTCATCATGTTTTTATTTTGTCATTATTAACTGATGTGTTAAACAAAAGCAGACAGGCTCAAACCCCAGACTTACCACAAGAAGTGAAATAAAGTAATATGATACAAAGGCATTTTTTTGGAGAACAGCTGCCGGCGCGCCACTAACTAAGGAGTTGATGGAGAATTTAATATCTAGTAAGCCAAGTAACTGTCTCAGTTTTTGACCCAGAGTTAAGTAATTGCAGTTCTTGATAGATTTCCCAGAACTGTCACCCACGAAGCAGAAGAAGAAGCAGAAATTAAGCTTTTAGGATTTTTCTTATGACGATACTCACCTCCTTTCACCCCCAACAATTAGCCAGCTGGCAACTCCTCAACAAATCATCTTATCTCTTTGATTATTATTTATGCATTTTCAGAAACAATAACATGATCTGATCCGAATATGGCTGGCTTGCTGCTTGGCTGTGTCACTGATTATTTCATGAGATGGAATGCAGAAGCAGATTAGGAAAGGTTTGTTCTGCCGCGTGTGGTGGAGCTACGACATTGGATCTACTGTTTCCCTCTTCCTGATATTGTTGTGGCTATCATCTGTGTGTTTTGTCTTTGACCTTTTCATCTTTTAGCTTGATAATTAATGATTCATATGGTGTACCGTGTTTACATGTTGTAATTTTCTCATTGTATGTGGAGGAAGAAAGTTTATGGCTACAGCCGTGTGTGGAAGAATTAATCTCTGACAAAATTCCTGATCTGTGAAGAATACAGACATTTCAAAGCCAAGAACAACGATTAGGTGAAGGTTTGGGTGATGTATATAAGTATTTGTGGGCTTTAGTGGTACAGACGCTTAAACAAACAGTAATTACAACAAATACCACAGTACTAATATAACCATACAGCTTAATTTTCAGCTGAAACAAGTTGACTCATGAGGTAGTTGATTGTACATTTTAATGTCTTCCACATTCCTTAATTGCTTCCAGTCAAGGTTTTTCCTTCCCCCTGATACAGAGTTGATGCTTTCCTCCGTAAGATACAATTCAAAACTATTTGCTTGACACCCTGTATGGACATATATCTCAGCTTCAACATTGGTTCAGTAATATTTGACATTGACATGGTTCCACTCAATAGCTTTGCCCTTGTGGGATATTAAGCGAGCTTGGATGGGGAGGGGTGGTGAGTGATGGTCAAAAGCAGCTGCTGGTTCACCTTGATGGCATCCTTTATTTTCAGCAGGTTACTTTCTGCATTTTCTAAGTTATTGTTATCACACACTGGATGGCTTTGTGGATAGAAACGTAATTACACAAGTATCACATATACTCAAGCAGCCCTCACTCTGGAGCACTGCAGTACTTTGATTTGGTATTAAAGGTTAAGAGGAAGGTGAAGAACTCCCAGCTGTGCTTTCACTTTCTCTGCGGCTTCACGGATGGTTCACAAGTGCGTTATTTATGTCTGCGCACGAGAGACATCATTTGTGTGCCCTTAGGAGGACCAAGTTTAACAACTTTTTGAATCTGTGGCTGCTACTGTGGAAAAAAAGCAAGAGGTTAAAATGAATCCCTGTTTAGAGTCAGATAACCATGTTTGGAATTATAATTCCAAACATGCTTGTTTGGAATTTGTAAAAAGTAATGCTTAAAAAAAAAACAGCTTCTCTGTCATATAAACTTTCTCTATAAATGCAGTCCAAAGTATGATTTATAAATCTTTCTTGTATTGTTATTATTACTTTTAAATAAATTGGATCATTTAATTGTATGGGTATCACAATGCCTCCATCTCACTAGACTAGAAGATTAAACATAGATGGATTACCTCTATACCGAATAAAAAAAAGATACAGCTTACCAAAACTTTTCCGTCTTACTGTTCCTGTGGTTTAAAGTGGTTTCAACGAGATGACAGAAATATGTAGAGTGATTTTTCTGCGGCGTTCCACGCTTGGCAGTTCCGGTCTTGCTAAGCAGCACTATTGGTCACTCGTACACATTTCTCTTGTTTGTGAGAAAGGAATTGAGGAAGTCGGCTGTTTGTTTTCCATCCTATAACTTTCCAAAGGAAAGCCACCTGTTGATATTGCATGTTTTTTTGAAGGTGTAGTTTGTGCTAAAAAGGTAGAGATGCATATGAAATAAGCAGCAGACAATATGTTTGCTACATGATAGTCCAGTCAATTAACTGACAAATAATAGCTTAATAGACTCTCAGGGATATTCTATAAAGAGTAGAATGTAAAAAGGAATCATATAATTCAACTAAGAACTTTTGCAATTGCTTTTACAATATTCTATATTCTACATTAGTCTTCTACCACTGTGTAAACTGAGAAAAAAAAAAGCTAAACCTTTTAAACAGACTGACCTCAGCTGGCCTCCGTACACCTTTGCAATATCAATTAGAAGTCATTCAGCCATTTGATTCAGGTATTCTGGAGGAGGGATGCATATAAAATGAGAAAGTCACCACTGACCATCACTTGTCCAACCAGCTGTGTTTTTGCTACCATACCTTCTGTTTTTTTAGCTGTTTTTTACCTCTGAGCCTTTACTTGCTCATTTTACTATGCAGTGAAAGAGCATGCAAGCCCATCATCTGGAACAGAGGTTTTGTATTTTGTAAAGAAAGATTTCCATATTTAAAATTGAGAACGTATTGTTCTAACCGAATATTTTTATATATTGGATACCTTTTGAAATAAGCAGAAATACAAGATGCAGCAAGACAGTTCTGCCTGTGTTTTCCTGAAGTGTATTGCAGTGTTGCCTTTACATTTGTAGACAGTTCAGTAGTTTTATATTCATCAATTTCTCATGTTTTTACTTTTTTCTTTCTTCTGGCCTGGCTGGCTGGTAAAATCTGGGACATTTTGTCTCATGGGACTTGGTTTGTGACTGTGTGTTTGGATTCCTCTTTGTGAGAATAAATAACAGTCATCGTCACAGGTTGTGGTGACATCTTATTGCTAAAGAGATTCATACATCACCAGTCACCAAAGCCTTTGAAATGGCAGCTGCCTTTGGTAGACTTCTATTTGTCAGTGATTTTGTTCATTTGTTTTTAAATTTGTTTAGCCAGGGTATAAGTTGTTGCTTCTTGAGATCTTTTAGCCTAATGTTGACAGACAGACTCTATTTTAATAATGTATTTACTCTAAAGGTCAGGCAGTAATCAGATCTAGCTGTGGCTAATGACATAAAACAAAAAATGTGGACAAACTTATTTATTGACTTTACATGGGAGGCAATTATATTTTCACATACGGTCAGGTGGCCATTGATAGCTCTTTCCCCTGATCAAATCTTCATTTAGAAACTTAGATTATCTTAGACTGATAATAAAATGTTATTTTGTCAACTGAGACATTTTCATGTGTCAAAACTAAAAAACAGAACAAATATTTGAGATATTAAATACTTTGTCACAACGTCGTACCATGTATTATGGCAAGTATTTTACAGGATTTACAGAAAATACATTTGCTTTGGACAATCTGTCAACTTTCACGTCTCCCTCTGAGTAAATTGGTGAATAAATTAATGATCACTCTGAACTACACGAACCACTTGAGCTACGAGGTGGAACTACCCAGAAAGCAGTAATTAATTTAAACAGACCTTCTTAGACTCCTCCTGCCTCCTTGACCCAGATACTTTGTGTTCCCAGCTGAGGTACTTCCCCTGCCTATAGTATACGAGTTGTATGACATGTCTCTGAACTCACTACTGCATTAATATTGATTCTGTTTTGTACTCCATATGCATGTATATTTCAGGCAGTGTCTAGCTGCCCAGACGGTGGAGTGCAGCTACAAAGATTGAGGCTGATTCTGTTTTAATTAAGCCAATTGTGCAAACAAATTGAAACTGATACGCAGCTTTAGTGTAGAAATATAATTAGAGGAAATGTGTGTATATGTGCGTAGTGCGAAATATGCTCGCATACACTTACACGCACGCATACGCATGTACAGAGCGACAGCTGAGGTTGGAAATGGGATGTCTATATCCAGATATCCAGGAAAAGGCAACCAAGGAGGTGATGGGGTCACGGTTGTCGACCCCTTAAGTACACATGCAACCCAAACAGCATGAAAACTGAGATGCAAAGCACTCGACCAAGTCCCCCCCCGACCCCCCCGCAGAATCCTTCCTCCATCCGTTTTATTGCAAAGCTTTCTTTTAAGCACTCTGCACCAGGTTTCATCACAGCATCACAAATCCTCAGTCATTCAGTCACACACTTGTCAAGAAACAGATTTTTGTTACACCTTTAAGTGACACTAAAGCCGGAACCTCAGATCTCTTTACATTGTACTTTGGCTGCAATGGAAAATTTTTATGTCTTAACATCTACAGCACTTAGCAGGAACATTCATACTCATTGGACTTCTTTTACATTTCTCACATTAAAGCCACACACACATTTATGCATTTTATCTGGAAAACTGACACAAAGTAGCACATAACTACAAAGCTGAAAGAAAAGTACACTTGGTTTTCAAATTGCTTAATGATTACGTTTTTTAAAAAAACTTTTGTCACCTCTAGTCTGAGACTAGAGGTGACAAACTACAGTCAAATGCAACCTATTGGATTCAGAGGTGAACTAATTACATGTGACTTCACAGGTCAGCTGTATAAAAGGTATTTATCCTGTGAAGCCCTGTGCATCATAAAGATATTTGTAAGACGAATTGTCTGGTCAGAATAGACCGAAATTGATTCTTTAAATTTACATTTAAAACGCTGTGTTTGTGTGAAAAAGAAAAGCACTGTACAATACCCTGAAGACATTTTGACTATATGAAAACAATGGTGGGGGAGGCATCATTCTGTGGTGCCTTCTATTATACTTAGCAGGAACTGGAAAACTGGTCAGAGGTAATAAAGTAAGTAGAGAGATTTAAGAACCTGTTAGTGAAGCTGTAGGAGACTTTTGACTATGGTGGAAGTTCACCTTCCTGCAGAACACTGACCTGAAGCATACAACCAGAGCATTAATGAAGTGGTGTAGATCAAATCGTTACATCTTACAATACTCCTGTTAAAGTTCAGAAATAAATCCAATTGAGAATATTTTGGTAAGACATGAAAAGTTGCTGTTTATAAATACTATCTATCCAATCTAGCTGAGCTTGAGCTATTCTGCAGCAAAGAATGAGGTAAAACTATTACACTTTAAGTTGGCAAAGGTGCTAAGATATGCAGATGTGATGACATTTAGTAGTTATTACTAAAAGTATTGACCAGGGTGGGCTAAATACAAATTTGTGTAATATGTATCAGACTTTTATTTGTTTAAAATTCTACTAAACGGTTGTACTATAATTTGTGTTGTGTCATATAAAACTTTTCTGAAATACAAATGAGTTTGTAGATCCAATTTAGCAAAAACTTAAAACATTTAATAAGCATGAGTACTTAAAGTTCTGAATCAAATTTCTGCTTTTTAGGTCTTGAGAACATGTTTTTCCATCATTTTGTTGTGTATTTCACTTCTCCATCCTGCTATGTTTGGTTAGTGCTTGTCGTAGTTAACATAAAAAGCATCTAAAGAACTGGAATATTTAAAGGGAGAGCCAGACCTCTGAGCAATTGTGGAACTAGCCAAATAACACTGCATGCTGTACTATTAAAACCAAAGCAACCGGGCAAAGAAAGATCGGAACTGAAGAGGCCATCTTTGTGACTTTGCGTCCAGTTTAACTTGGCTGTGGGGTAGCTGTGGCGTGCCCAGCAAAATCTGTTAAATCAATTAGAGGGAACTGGCGGAAAAAAAGGAGGTGGAGTGAACATTTCGGGGTAAAAGGGAGATGAAGCTGTTCCTGACTACTGAGATACAACAGGAAAAACGGCAGTGTTTTTAGATGGTCGCGTAGTGAAAACAGTATGGTTTGCTAATATTTAGTAACAGCACTTCAGAGTGGAGGATGTATTTAAGGCTTTGAGGGTTGCACGCGGCGGCGAAGGCAGATTATGGAGGAGCAGTGCCAGATATAATGTGGCTGAGACTGCATGGAGCCCTCAGCGGTTGGCCCTATTGAGTGGGGGGGTCGCACACGAATTTGCATGCAGATGTCATAGCCATACAAAATCCCAACGCACCACAAATTCAAGTTTAAACTTAGGCATCATATAATTCTTCACACCTTAGCTTAAATTATTGATGTAAACTTTTATAGGTTGCAGAAAGATTACAGAGTTCCACTAGAGGGAGTAAATCAAGCGCTAAATCTTTACTTCACTGTTTAAACCAGTGTGAGCTTCGAGCCTTTGTTCACTCTGTTTCTCATCAGATCATGTTTTCCAGAGTAAACACAAGTGTATTACAGTACGTGTCAAATGGGGGAATGATGTCATTGTCCGACTGCTCATTGACAGAGACAAATTGCAGTCATGTGATATGTTCGCAAATATAACCTTTTACTGACACTCATGTGAAGCAACAAGGGAGAAATTGAGGACGTAAAAAAAGTGTGTGCACAAACACATTTTGGAAAATACCCTTTAAATTCTTTTTTTCTAACAAAAGGATTGCCTTGCACAGCTCCGTGGTCCCTAAAGACAATAAGGCTGTCAGGCCAAAGCAAACTGTAATCACTCCTTTTTCTGTTTTGTCCTGCATCCAGTTTTTCCACTTGTTTTCTTTGTTCTTTTCTTTACCTTTTCCTCCCACTCAGTTGATGCATGATTGTTCAGTGCTGTGGGTTAATTTCATCAGAGCTAGGTCTCATAAGGCCTGAGCTCTGACTCTGAGTTTCCCCAGTCCGCGGCGGACTTGAAAGACTTCATCAACACACCCCTAATTGTGTCTCTCACAGATCTTCATTCGGCTTCTCTTTTTCTTCCCCCTCTTGCCTGAGACATGCTCATCTGTATGCATGCAAATGTTGCTATCATTGCTTTTGCACTGAACAAACAAGCAAGCGTGTTCAGCAATTGCACAAGTTGTGAACAGTCCAAACGCTGAGCTCCTTTCTTGTGTAGGAGTGCAGCAACTGTCCAGAGCAGCCGTCTGGACCAGATATAAGGGTCATTGACTGCATTGGAAGGGGTCGGTATCAGTGTCCCTCTGTCTGTCCCAGTGGAGCTATAGCCTTTATTAATCTTTCCTCCCCAAAGCCCACATAAACTACAGTAGGAGGTTGGGGAGGAAGACTAACAAGATAGCAGTAGGATTAATTAGATATAAAATGATGTCTTGTATTCTTTTTTGCTCTTTTTGTATTTTTACGCAGTCTTTTAGGATCCATGTAAAATCAATAAGAAGATTATTTTTTACAGGGAGATAGTGAGCCAATTTTAGCTTCGAAAAACCACAAAAAAAATATTCCACTATGTGCCAATTTTGTCTCCAATGACTGAAACTGTTGGAGCTAAAAATGCATAAATTTGGAGGGGTGCAATTACACTCCATCCAATCATTTACTTTTAAGTGATTCTGACTACTCTTTAAGGAAGTATTATTAAATAACTTAAAAATAATTCTTATTACTTTTCTATTGTGATGGTTTATGTGGTGGCACTGCATAATGTAGGCCATTCTTTCAAGTTACTTTAGTGTAACTGAGGTACTTTGCTAGAACTTACCAGGTACTTTTCTGAAACTTTTTCCCACAGCTTAGAAGTACTTCATACTTATCTGGAATTTATCCTGTGCTAAAACTTACTGGTCCTTTCCTGGAACTTACCAGGAACTTTATTAAGATTTGTTAGGTGCTTTCTTGGAACATCTTTAATACTTGCCTGGAAGTTGTCAGGTACTGTGGAACTTTCAAGGTAATTTATTGGGATTTACTAGTCACTTGCTTGGAATTTATCAGGTACTTTTCAAAAACCTATCAGCTAGTTCACTTTACTTTAGCTGATGCTGTCCTGGAAATCTTCTAGAAGTCAGTTCCAGATTCATTTCAAACTTCACTTATAAAGTAAATACAGCAAAACATTCTGAAATGTTGAAAAAGTAAACAGCATGTGCATAATACATTTTTTTTATTACCTGAAAAGTTAGGTACTAAATGAACTGCCAAATGATCTTCCTTGCAGCATGAATGAACTGCCAACAGGCCCTGAAGTACTCAGATATACAGGTGCCTTTTAAATACATAAATTCTTACATCTCTGTTCTACTTGTGACATTATTTTAAGCACCTTTCTGATACTAAAACCAACTAACTTTGTCTTTAGCCTTCTTTACCTAGCAACAACTACCACACAGAAAAGCCAGGGTGATCCCAGATATGTGTGTTCATGGATGAATAAAAGATTGTATTTTTGAGTGACTCAGCAGCTGGCCACTGGTTTGAGGTGGTCAAGCTCTAAAATCAGTTTAAATGACCAGATGATTTCTCTGTGCATCTCTATTTTATCTTAGCATATCTACAACTGCTTATTTGAAATGAACACTCTGATATTGTGTATGCTGTTGGTAATTGCAGTAATTGTGCTAAAAAACAATTTATGTGGGTATTTCAGAATAATGTATGAGCAAATACTCCAGCTGGTACCAGCCTGGCTTTTGCTTTGAGGCTGCAAGACATTCCTACAGTTAACTGTCCGGATTATGCACACACTTTGGGAGTGATTATCTGGGGTAAATATGGCTGGCCAACGTGGGCCAACACCCACTACTTATAATTCCCATTTTAGTCTGCTACTGCTGTTTTCCTGCAGAGTATTTTGTAAAATATTCCTGGTAGAAGCAGGACTCCTTCACTTCCCAGAGAGTGTTGATGTTCAGATCAATGTAGAATATTTTTAAAGCTGCACCCTTTTGTGGTCACGCAGTTTTTATGAAGGAATTATTTGACACCTTGATGGATCTCCCTTTTGCAGGATGTTTTAAGCAGTTTCATGCTTGATAAATCTCAGTCTATAAATACAGGCGTAGCGTATGTAAACATAATTTAGAAGGTAATCTAAATATTTGTAGACCTCATCAAGGGTAAGACTATGCATCCATCTAATGAAAGCTGCTTTAAACTTCTGTAGACTTTTCAGAGCACTTATGAGGGTATTTTTTTCTTAATTTTATGATAGTGTGCAAAAACACTGTATGTGTGTCAAAGCCGGGTCACTGCCATTTGCAAACAATTATTGGTGTTTGTTTTAACTTGCTGGGAGCTCTAGATGGTGGTTTTAATTATTTACTGCTGCAAAGCTGAGTGTAAGGTGAGTTTTCAATAGTGTTTTTGAAGCATTATAGTGAACTATCTGTCCATGTGCCAAACAGGAAGACACGTCCAAGGCTCTGACACTTCTCAAAACCAAAAACACACTTCTACATGTAGTTTCTGATAAAAGATTTTGACTAATGAGATATAGCTGCCATTTAGACATGAAGGATGTTATTTTTATGGGTGTACTCATCTTTTATAGATTGGTTAACTTAAATGCAGTGATTAAGTGGTTATTTTTTTATTTTAAATGGTTGTTTTTCTCCAATTACTGAAGCTGCTACAGGCTAATATTTCTAACGTGTTGAATGGAATGTCTGGGAAAACCTCATTAACATCCTAAATATCCCTCTGGATATCATCGTGTGATGTAGTTGGTACTTCACCATGTTCTCACCCAGCAAGAAAAAAAAGGCCATTCTCAAGATAAATATACTTTATGGCTCTGTTCTCAATGTGGTTGAAGCTTGTGTGGATCCTGGACCGAGTTAGATTTCCATTTTCATGCTTTTTTTCAAAGCCTCAGTGATCCTGCTGAAGAGTTCTTTCCTAACATTATATATGTTCTCTTCATGAGGAAAAAAAGCTGAAATTCATCAGGAAACATCTTTAATATTGGTTCCGGACTGTAAAAGTGTTAGCGCACTGTCAACCAAGGATTTAGAATCCATGCTGAGGTTTGAAATATGGAAAATGTTTATTTCTTTATGTGCTGAAAGAGCTCAGCAAATTCTCCAAGATGTTTTAAAATGAAATTAAAATAAATTTAAGTGCAAACATTTCTTAAAAACATGTCCTTATATACATTTCTCTTCTCTTTCCTTCCAGGTATAACAGAAGCCAGCCATGCCAAAAACAAGTAAAGGGTCTAGACATAGGGCTCAGGTTGGCAGACCCTGTCTGCTTTCAAGCATTGGCCAACAGAAGCTCCTTTTTTATATTTTCATTATCCTATTTCAATCATCACTTGTTTATGGAGCACTAGAACTCCAGCTGGATGAAGGCCAGCCAGCAGGGACCATTGTTGGTGACATCAGTGCAGGGCTACCACCTGGTGAAACAGCGACTGTTTACTTCATCTCTGACCATGAGGGGACAGGCGTCGGCAGTGACCTTCACATCGATGAGACCACTGGCATTATTACCACTGCACGCAGCTTGGACAGAGAGGAGAGGGACCACTATAGCTTCATTGCGGTGACAATGACTGGCACAACTATTCAGGTGTCTATCACCGTTAATGATGTCAATGACCATGCACCTGTGTTCCCCAAAAAGAAATCTGTTCTGAAAATCCCAGAACACACAGTAGTTGGGACAAGATTTTCCCTGGATCCTGCCACTGATGCTGACAAGGATCAGCTGACTACCCAAGGCTATACTATTCGCGAGGGCAATGTTGGCCAAACATTTAGACTTGAGACAAAGAGGGGTGCGAACAAGGTTCTCTATCTAGACTTGGTGGTAAATGGACTGCTGGACAGGGAGAAGCGCTCATCGTACACCCTGGTGATAGAGGGCTTTGATGGAGGCTCGCCAAGAAGGATAGGATCTGTGACTCTAGAAGTGACAGTGACGGACATCAATGACCATGCACCAGTCTTTAATCAGAGCAGATACCATGCAATCATCTCTGAAAGTCTTCCACAAGGGAGTAGCATTTTACAGGTCAGTTCAAGTCTTTTTAGTGTCTTGGCTGGTGACTTTAACTAGATGGACAGGGCTGCTTTAATGTTTGACCTTCTTTGTCTTTGCAGGTGTTTGCAACTGATGAAGATGAAGGTGATAATGGTTTGGTCCTTTATGAAATCAACCGTCGCCAGAGTGATCCTGACCGTTACTTTGTCATTGATCTTAAGTCAGGAGTCATCACTCTCAATAAACCACTGGACTTTGAGTTGAAGAGAGTCCATGAGCTGGTGGTCCAGGCCAAAGATAATGCTAGCCAGCCTGAGGTAATTACATTACAGCTATCCACTGCATTGAGCATTAGGCAAAATTGACTATTTTTATTGTAGGTAAAAATGCAGATGCTTATTATTCATGACATTTTTACATATAAATGATAAAAAACATAGTAACGCGTTTTTGCTGATTTATTTAGCAATTTTGTGGTACAAACAAAGCAACTATAGAGTATAGCAATGTAGCAAATATTTACTAGTTCTATAAAAACAAACAAAAAAAACAGTTGTGAGAAAAAATTGTGATTGTGCTTTTACATCTTTCAGGTGACCAATGCATTTGTGACAATTCATGTCCGTGACTTCAATGACAACCAGCCTACCATGACCATCATCTTCCTCAGTGAGGATGGCTCCCCGAGAATCTCAGAAGGAGCCCAACCTGGCCAGTATGTAGCTCGGATTTCTGTCACTGATCCAGACTATGGAGAGTATGCTAATGTCAATGTCTCACTGGAGGGGGGCGATGGGAAATTTGCTCTAACAACCAAAGACAGCATAATTTACCTGATATATGTGGACCAGATCTTGGACAGAGAGGAACGGGATTCCTATGACCTCAGGGTGATGGCCACAGACTCAGGCACACCTCCCCTCAGAGCAGAGTCATCTTTCACCATCCAGGTGACAGATGTCAATGACAACCCTCCACTGTTTGACCAGCAGGCCTACAGACAAACCATTCCTGAGGTGGTCTACCCAGGATCGTTTGTTCTTCAGGTAACGGCCAGGGATAAGGACCAGGGTCCCAATGGAGATGTGCGGTATAGCCTGCTAAAGGGTAAAAACTCTCGCTCTGATTGGTTTTCAATTGATCCAATTACGGGGATAATCACCACAGCAACAGCTCTTGACTTTGAATCAGAGCCAGCCCCCAGTGTAACTGTTGTTGCGATGGATGGTGGTCGGCCGCCACTGTCTTCCACAGTGAAGGTAGATATTGTGCTACAGGACGTTAATGATAACACACCTGTGTTTTCCAAGAGTTTCTACAATGCTTCAATCAAGGAGAACACCTCAGCTGGAACATGCTTCTTAGAGGTAAGAAAAGCAAGTAGTTTACTTTGACCCCTTGGGCATCTTTGCTACCTTACCAAGCTTATATTATGTTTAGTCTCACCAATACAGTATTGTCCTACTTGTAAAGGTAAAAAAAACCCTAGCATAAATGTCTCCCTTGTGCTCTTATCTTTTTGTTAACTTTGACCTTTCTCTCACACCATCTTCTTGACATTTATATCTAATACAAAAGCCTGATTTATACATGAATTTAAAGCTGTCTGGAACTCACACTTGTGTATAAAGTAAAACACAATTGCAAAGGTCTGGTTCAAAGGTTGTCTAAGAGAATGCTCTATGTCTAAGGTCTAAATTATTCATTCAGCAGCTATTTTAGGAGGAAAAGATTTATAAATGGAAGAAAGAAAAGCCATTAAGAAAGGCAAGGGAGTGAAACCTTAACTGAATTCCTGAAGCTACTGCAAGCAGATTTACTCAGTTCTTGTGTGTCCTTTCTCTAACCCCGTGGGGTAACCACAGTATCCAATCCAGCTGCATATGGTGAACTCTAAGTATCTGTCCGTTATCTCACTGGAGATTTTCTTGCCTTCCTTTCATCACAATTCTAGCAGTTCATGTATAATAGGAGAACTTCTGCGAGAAACGAAAGCTCAAGTCTGCCTGTTTGTTTCCAGAAAGGTCTTGATGTTGCATCATGAACTGTTTATACCATCTGTTTTTACAGGTTGGTTTTGGTCCTCTGTGAAGCAAAGGGAAAGGAAATCAAGAATGGGAGTTATTACTGATGCTCAAGATATTTAAAGAAGCTTGTTGGACTGCATTCACATAAAATGTTCTGATCTACTGATCAAACTATTTGATCAGTAGATCAGAAGTGAAGTAGTTATTTTTTTACATTCTTTTTGGTTGCTTTCACAAATGTTATCTGTGGAAATCAGTTTACTGGTCTGCTCTGCCAATGCATAGCATACATGATATCAACTCTGTAGTTGTGGTAGCTAGCCTGCTGAATTTTTATAATTCTCACATAAATCATGTGGTCCCCCAATCTAGCTGTTGCAACAGTTGCAACCATCTATCCCTCCTAGCTAGAAGACATTTTGGCATTAGGTTCTGATGTAATCCTATGCCAGACATTATGGGTGGTTTTTCCAGTAGACTTCAGTATGACTAAGATTTCATGTGCTCATTCCAACACGTTTTTTCAGGGCTTCTTTTTTCTTGGTGTGACCAGTCCAGGAGTCTCTGGGCAAGAGTCTCCCCACAAGAGTTGTGATTTGCAGCATAATGGCAGCTAATGTTAAATTTCTTTTTTCAGTCAGTGGAATATTTGGCTGCTTAGAAGAGACACAGATGCTTACACATGATGCTACAGGCAGTACTACAGCCTAATAAATCTTTTTTCTTTTTTTTTCCCAAGAACTGCACTGTTATTGTTAATTGTGTAATTTTGGAGCATTCAATATCCTGTTCTGTCAGTTAAGGACAAATTGAGGATCTGGGTCACCTCAATTTACTTTTTTGTGGGATGTTATTTGAAATAGGCAATCCTATTGTGAGCTATTGTCACGTTCCGGGGTGTAAAGACAAATGTGGACTGTTCTCAGAATTGTACCAATATTTATAGAAGATAGCAATCAGTGTTTGGATTTTGAAATTATCAAGCTGGCTTGGTCTGGGGTTTGGACGGTTATATTAAACAGGGTAAGCTAGCCAATGTTTAATATCTAAGCAAGGAAATGTGTTATCAAAAAAATGTATGGTTTATGCTGCTCTTGTTTTGATTATGGTTCGGATCTAGGTTTTCCTATGGTTTTTCTTCCTTTTTTTGTTCCATTGCTGTTTCTCTTAATATCTTTCTCAGTACATCTCTTTTTTATTCCTTCTCATTCTTTGCTCAGGCATACTCACTTCCACTCTGTGCGTAGGAAGTGTCTTATCAGTTTGGCCACTCCAGTAATCTTTAATGTGCCGGATTGTTTATGCAGTCACAACACAAAGGGGCTATTTATTTTTTGGTTTCCTAGCTTTCCTTTTCCTTTGGTTCCTACAAGTATTTCCCAGGCATGAGAGGTTATAGAGCCTGTTAGTGTGTATAGGAAACATATTCTTAAAAGCCACTTCCATAATCTGAGGTATTAAAGGGCATCAGAACAACCAGAATTTGGAGATTGGAATGAAAATTGACATTCTGTAGAAAGTTGCATGTTTATTGTATTTACAATGGGGGCGGGAATAGTTAGACATTTCATAATTCAATTCAGGTGTGATTTAGAGTGCTTCAAGGTGATTATAGAAGGATTATAAGTGCATCGTGATGCAAACCCTCACCTTCTCCCTGCATAGCTACGTGGCATCTTTTAAGCTAACTTAAAAGATGCTCCTTATCTTTAAATAGTGGTACAAAATAATTTGCAGCATTGTTGTTTTACTTTGAAAAGGTTTGTTCTAATAAAATCACAGGTGTCATTAATAACACCATTTGTGGACTTCAAATTATTTTGAATAGATGGATAGATGGATAGATGGATAGATGGATAGATGGATAGATGGATGGATAGATGGATGGATGGATAGATCTCTGCTGGGGAGGAAATGCACCACTATCAGACTTTACTTTATGAGTTGCATGCTAGATGAAAGTATAATGGAAGAAAAAGGAAAATTATGTCTTGTGCAATAAACAAGAAGTTAAAATCAAAAGAGCCACGTTACTGGAAATTAAGCATGCAAAATCAAAGTGAACAGCTCTAATGAAAGCATATGTGTAGGTGCATATCTATATGTCGTGCATCTGTCTGCTTGTACTTGTGTACACTCCTGAGGCCAAGATATCACTTTCAGCAGGTGATGCGTCTCCCCTGTGATGTTCAGCATGTGGTTTTTAGGTCAGGCCTGTTAAACAGCACTCAATCACTCAGACAGACACACAGATGTGCTCATTTGGGAGCACATCTGAGAGAGGGATTTTTGCTCGTTAATGCTGCTGTAGAATGTCACCGCGGCAGTTCAGATGTTTCACAATGTATGTTATTAAAATGCAGTTCCACTGTTTGAAATGTGAGTGGTCATAAGCAATAAGAAACAAATGAGTCAGAGATTATCATCATGTGGTTTTGGATGATGCAACTTTCTGAATGGCCAAGAGTGAATAAAGCTCTGGTCAGCATTAGAAACCTGCCTACAAAGATTTGTCAGCCATTTGCAATGAATTACAAATGTTTTGGTGGCTACAAAATATTTTGCTGACATCCTAAGTACAGATTGCACAACATCTGCATTTTAAATGTGAACGTTCTTCTTGTGGATTGTGACTCTCTAGAACAGGGTTGAGGTATCTGTGTGACAAAATTCTGTGTAATTGAACTATATTTTAGTGACCACATACAATGTTTTCTTTTATTTGCAAAATGGAAAAGAAAAGCGATTCCTGCTGTGGTCCAATGTTCTGAGAATGGTGGAAGAATACAAGTAAAAGCACACATGTGGAAGTGATTAGAAACTTAGATAAAGTGTAAAGTTATTCATACCTCTTTACACTTTATTCATTTTGTCACATTATAAACACAATCTTGCATGTATCTTTGGGAATTTTATATGAAAATCTAACACAAAGTAGTGACTATTTGTAAAGCAGTAGGAAAAGGTTTGCATGATTTTCAACATTTTTACAAACCAATATATGAGAAGTGTGTTGTACAATTGTACTCAGCTTACATGTGTCAATTCTTTGAACTATAACCATTTGGTCCAATTGAAGCTACAGGTCTTTTGAAGTATTTCAATATTAGCTTTGCATGCCTATTCACTGAGCTATTCTTATTTTCTTTACAAAACAGCTCAGACTCAATTGGAGAGGATAAAAAGCGTCTGTGAACATAAATGTTATGTTCAAGTGCAATATTAGAATTTTGCCATACAAAGGATTTTAAAATAATTTTAGCTTTCTCCTAGTCAGAGCAACTTATTCCATGTTTGCTGTGTGACCTACAGGGCTTTTGGTCAAGCACTTCTAATGGTTTTCTTTAAAATAATGGCTTCTTTTCACTCTTTCATAAAAGTCATATTTGTAGAGTACATGACTACCTGAGCTATAAATTGTTACATCTTCTCTGGGGCTTCCATTGGCTTGTAAACTATGTTTCAGTCAATCAAGCTGGATGGTAATATGTTAGGTTTGGAGTTTTGCAATGCGCTTTGCATTTTTAAATAATAGATTGAACAAAACTATGTGAGATGTTCAAAGCAGGATTTTTTTTTTATCTTGCCCAACTTCATTCTCAACTTAAATCTAACTTTTCAGTCTCAGGGGTTTTAGAGAACATTTTGTGCAAAAACAGGATCATGAAGACCAAGAAATGCACCAGATAGGGCAGGGATAAAGTTAAGTTTGAATTACACTAGGGCTGAAACGATTCCTCGATTGATTCAAGTACCTCGATTATTAAAATTCCTCGAGGAAAATTTACCTGCCTCGAAGCTTCGTTAATTTATGTTTTATTATTTAGCGCACCATGTTCCATTACTTGCGTTGCACAGAGCTCTCACTTCCGCCTCTGAGTTGTTGACGAAAGCTAAGTTTTAGCGGCATAACGTCCCATCTTTAAGTTCGGCCAGGGGGATTTTATTGATTTATGATAATGCCCGGGTTTTCATCGTTTTGGGGGACCAATAAGCATCTTTAAAATGACCGGCGCGATACCTGGAGTTACGGCAACTGAACATTGGGAAGAGGCTGCGGGAGGATTTATACAGGTGAGCGGATAGACTGAACACGGCGG
>CAEGAE010008912.1:0-33267 GCA_903067095.1 Girardinus metallicus | reverse complement strand
AGTGCAGGGTGTAAGTTTACTGAGATAAATTATTGATGTGGCAAGAAACAGGAATGCTTAAAAATATTAATGATAAAACGTCTAGCTGCCGTTTGATCAGCATCCTGATGAAGACTTCAACAGGCTCCTCTAGAAATGATCCTGTGACGTCACTTTTCATTTGTGGTAAAGATGAGCATTTTCAACATCAGCTGAAAGAAGATTCTCTCTGCAGGTGTTATTTTATATTTCCAAAATTGTCAGAAAGTAAAAGCCAACAGCAGCTGGGGTGACAGCTCAGCTTTCATATAACTGGATATTGTAAAGCTCACAGGCATATTTACTAGATGTTTTACTGCATGGGCATTTCAGGGACAAAGTGGAGACCGAATGCTTACCACTATGAGAGAGCAATAAGCCAGCAGCCTAAAACTGAATAAAATGTTCTTTTTCTTTTTCTGCCCCTCCAGAGCCGCCCAGGGCTGGTGGGGTCCATTCTCAGAAAAAACTTCCCGTCCTCCAACTCGCATAGAAAACTGTCACTTGTGATATTTATTTGAACCAAATATTAATAACTGCTGCATTACATCAGGTAATAAGGAGCACTTAATGAAATTAAATGACTCAAACATCCAAGTCATCATGTCTAAAAAGTTCAGCTTAAACTTAAAACGCAAGTAAAACTACATTTGTGCTATTCATGATTAATGACAATAACATAAAAGAACACCTACTAAGGCTTGAACTCTAGAGTTCATCATGACCTCATTATGTTTATGTGAGTGATAGATTCCCATCCGCGTTTAACTGCTGCACTAACCTTCCTGACAGCATCGTGTTGGCGTTAAAATGGAGTGCAGCACAAAGAATCTGTCCTATTTGAGCAGAGCATAGTGCAGGGTGTAAGTTTACTGAGATAAATTATTGATGTGGCAAGAAACAGGAATGCTTAAAAATATTAATGATAAAAGGTCTCGCTGCCATTTGATCAGCATCCTGATGAAGACTTCAACAGAAGGTTAGCGTTCCAACATCAACAGGCTCCTCTAGAAATGAACCGACTCAGGATTCCTGCTGCCTGGCTTTCTGAAACCGGATATGCACATGTGCATACCCATAAACCTGCTCTGAACTTTCACTTATCCCGCTTTCTGAATCCAGGCCAGGCGTTCTCCACGGAGACGCACCTGGCACAGCCTGGTGGAGGAGTGCTTTGATTTCTACCGTCAGTGTTTACTCACTAACCTGACAGACATTATGTTCACAATTGTTTTAATTTAGTTTCTGACATTTCCTAAATACTACAAAGTGATTGTAGTTCCTCCTTAGAGCGAAAACTTCATAAATATTCATCCAAAATGTTCACATTACCTTTTTCCGCAATTGCCGAAAACCTAGTTTATCAACAAATACAGGATTTTATGTTTGATATTTTTTAATTTTAATTGCCCTTTTAACAGGTCCTGTAAAAAGTGAAACTATAATAAGCTTATTCATTTATTAAGACACTTATTAATAGTCACTTTTTTTGGTCTACACTTTGCGTTCTTGCCATTGACAGTAATTGAACTATTTCTGTTTAGTTTTTTCTTTCTATATATTTTTTTTTTTGTTTTTTGAGCTTTGTGTGTATTTTTGATTCGTGTACTCAAAGGTAAAAATTGCATAAATAAATAATAATAATTAAAAAAAACTTTATTCACGGCAAATGCCTTGCTGATAGTGCAACCTTACCACAACAAATGTGAGCTGTTTACATCAGAATCACATGAAAAATTCAGCTGATCTGAAATAATCAAGAGAAAATAAGCAGCCACTTCTACCAGGAAGCCCCACATGCCTCGCAAGAGTTAAAAGCTCTATTTGAATATTTTATTTCATGATTAATGCTAGTGTGCATCTGCTGAGTGAGAGCACATCGCTCGGCCATCTGTCCTGGCCTGCATACACGCACTCGGAGAAGAGCTGAGGAGAAAAGGATGGAGATGGAAATCTCCACAGCGAGGATGTGTTAGTGCGTCGCAAAAACGATATCGAGGATAAAGAGCAAACATGCTGATGTGTATCTATAACTTACTGTGAAGGACACCTCACCCAGGAGTCAAACAGAAAACTGGACACCCTGAGCTTTATGTATTACAGTCTGCATGGTACCAGGTTATCTGGCCATGTGTCTCCGAGTCCTTAACTTCATGCATAATAGTAAATACTTCTGTCAGTCAGCTGATAACCTTCGCACATTTGGCCAATCAGCAGTAATTACACAACTCCCTGTTTCTGTCATCCTAAGAAAGCTTTGTTATACTTCAGTCTGTGACTATAGAGACAAAAGAGAAATCTACATATTAACTCAAAGGCAGCCAGGTGAAGATTTGAAGGGAAGTACAGTCAGTACCTGTTCACACCCTTGAGCTTTTTAACCTTTAACCACGTTACAATAGCTGAGTTTCCACTGACCATAAAATTGTGCAAATTGAAATTCTGAAAATAAATTTGCTCAATGGAAACGCGGCAATTTCGTGATACGTTTTGACACTAGAATGAGGTGGTTGTTTTAGATGTATTGAAATCAGCGTATTTTGCAAAACTGCCATGCGAACATTTTATTCACAACATGACTCCTGCGATCAACAACAAAGTGTACATTTGTCAGTAATGCCATTCAAACCCTTTGCTTTTACAGATCTCTAAATATTCCTCAGCAGTAGCTTGGGGAGGATTAGGTCAGGGAACTGTCCTGCATTATGGTGGAACTGTGTGTCTGCTGAGAAGTAGATCATTATATGATCTACTTCTCAATGCTGGTAAAGATGGTTTTTAAGGGTTAATAGAGGAGCCATGGTGTGATGACTTCCTGAAGGTGGAGTTTCAAAAAGAGCAGGAGTTTCTTAAAGAGACATAGGCCCAATTTCAGGACGTTAAATTATGAAATGACGAAATGTCTTTTATGTGATATTTAACAGAGCGTTTTTATAACAATTGAAGGTAACAGTTACTTGATTGTGCTAGAAAATGACCCCATGTGCCTGAAAAACATGTAACACTGTCCCTTTGACATCAGGCCTTTGCAGCACCTTGACTGTTTTCTGCAGCCTCTGTGTTGCAGAGCAGCTGCAGTGATGACCAAACTTCAGACGGCGGATCATTTGTCTCCGGAATGCTGCACCTCTACCACCCTGCTCCACATTAGCTTTCAGATGTTTATGCTGATGGGCTGCCGTTGCACTGTGTATTATGGCCAAGCATCTATGCTTGTAAAAAGAACATTGTTCCATAAATCTAGTGCTTTATTTTGTTATAGCTTTGCAAACACTTTGTCCTTCAACCATTCTAACCGGGCTATACTAGCTCAGTGTTTTAATAAATGGCCCCTCATAAACATTTCAAATACTGAGATGTGTAGCGTCTGAAATGGAGCTCTTGGGTCTGTTGATTATCATCGTTTTGCCTGAATGCATTGGCAATATCCCTAAATATTTTTCCTCCTGTGTCTAATCTTTCTCTCCGGGGATGGATGGATTCCAATTTATTTGGAAAAAGGCCTTGCAGACTTTACAGACTGATGGGCAGCAACAGCTCTGTGTACTTTGCCTTTTAAATTCTATGGAGCAACGAGGCTGTATTTGGTTCTGTACACGCAGGCTTTTAATTCAGGCGTCTTTTTGTTTTTATGAATTATTACAGCATAGAAGGGGTGTGTTTGTGTGTGTGTACTATGTATTTGATGCTTTGTGGGGACTAGTTTTCTGACACATACTACGTTGTGGAGACCAACTGCTCCTTATGGGGACTGAAGTCTGATTCCCGTAAGGGGAAACAGTGGGTCAGGTTTAGGACTAAGGTGTGAATTGAATTTTGGTGAGGGTTGGGGTCGGGGTTGGGCTGAAGAAATGAATGAAAGATGAAGGGAAGTCAATGCAAAGTCCAAGTGAAGATAAAAAGGCATAGTGTGTGTGCGTGTGGGGGTGCGTGTGCGTGCGTGTGTCTGTGTATTCATACACTTGATTTAGTACAATGAATAGCAGGGAGCAGGCATGCAAACATTGTTGTTTAATAATATTTGGTGAAAGTAATAAAATGTATCGTTCAGTGCTTTGAACTGGGAGGAATGATTAATATTTTATCCCCAAAACTGAGTGTAAGAAAAATTTGAGATACTGCAATAAAAACATATGCTGTTCACCCTCCAGATGTGCCAGAGCTCATTTAGAGTTCTGCTTTTACAGCCATCGGAATTTTTTTGTCCCTTTTTAAGGATTTTGAGTTTTATATCAGAGCAGATTGTAACGTCAAGACTCCAAATGCCAGCATTCACCCGGAGAAAATAACAGATCCTCTCTTCTATTATCACTCCATACCAATACTTTAACACACATCACTTTTATTTCTTTTTTTATTTGTAAAAATGTTTTGCATCATGTACAATTTTCTGTCCACGTCACAGTTGCATATTGCTTTGTGTTGGTCTTTCACATTAAATTCCAATTAATTATATTTATGTTTGTGGTTGGGTGTGAATACGTTTGCTAGTCACTGTATGCGTGTGCGGGCGTGCGTGTGCGTGTGTGTGTGTATGTAATGTTTTTGTACTGTCATATTTATATTTCCAGTTTAGCTTGTATTAGGTTTTTTTTTTTTACACTGTACTGTCTTTTTATTCTGTTTTTCAATTCTGTAACTTTTATCTTGACCCTGTCCACTTTCAGCCTTTACAACCTGAATTTCCCACTTGTACTAATAATCTTATCTTTATAACCTCATGCTTGGATTATTACAACTCTCTTTTACTAGGAGTTGGCCTGTGTGCTCTGTCACGCCTACAGCTTGTGCAAAATGCTTCAACCCAATTTCCAACTGGCAAAAGAAAATATTAGCATATTACTCCGGTGCAGGCTTCTTTGCACTTGCTTCCAATTTAATTTAGGATTGATATTAAAATTCTCTTCCTGGTTTTTAAATCTCTAAATGCTCTGGCTCCTGTATATTTGTCAAGACTCGCTTCAGTCCCATGTTCTCCCTTGTTCACTCCAGTCAGGAGTTTCTGCACTGGTAGCCACTCCCCCATTAAGCTCCTCTAGGAACAATATTTCACTACTTACCATCTAGACACTCTTTAATAGCCTATAAATAATAACATGACCCTGTGCTCCCCTAAATGCCAACTTGAAACCATGTTGCCCTGGAATGATCTCCAACTTAATCTACATCTGACTAAGTACTTGGGCACCATTCGCAGTGGCGTCAGAGGAATGCTGCCGAACGCTCTCAGAAGCTGACAAATGACTGTCCTCATAAAGACCGTGAGTGCTCCGCAGCACGCTGACATTTGCTAATATATTGGACATGTGTTTGTGCACGGTTGTGAGTCTTTGTGAAAGTGACAGTTCATTAGTCACATCCTATCGTGCAGCCTGAGTCCTGTGCACAAACACACACACACACAGATTTATGCAAAGGAACACTAAAACAGTCCCATTGTAATTGATCAGTGACGGCTATATGAACCTGTCTTCCATTAACTCATCTCAGGGTAACTTACTCATCATTAGATTTCATTTATTTTTTATGGAACATTAAGTAACATTAATATACAAGCCTGTTAAATTACAGTTTTCTTCATTTGTAGTCAGTGACTGTTACAGTAGCATCGTCCATTTGAAGCGTTTGCCTGCATGAGCCCAGATGTTAACATTTGCTACACTACAAAAAGCTTTTCTCAGATAAGTTTGATTTACTCACATCAGATCATCTGTTTGGATTTAAGCCTAAAATTATTCTCCACATGCAGGGCCTATCAAAGAACTCACTGCCTTGGATTTTGTTTCTAATAAATTTGAACAAAATTCAATATCAAACAAAGAGCTAGATTATTGTAACATTTCTACCATTAGTCTCAATCATGAAAATATTTTTTCCATGAAGAGTAAAAATAAAAAGGGTTCATTTTTCTGTCAGCTGGGCAAAATAAGTGCAGCAAATAAACATCTCAGTAAAGCTTTTAAACCCGACAGCTGAGCATTCCTTTAACATGGCCGTCTGCAGGGAGCAGCATTGGCTGCTGGCCCCGGTGCCTGACCCTGATTATAGGGCCCTGTGTGTTTAGATGATTTCTGAAAGATTTACAACCACCTTTAAAGAGACAGAGCTCACCTTGCCTGTGGACAGATTTTGTAAGGCTTAAATCTGCTTAGAAAAGATTAGCACTCATGAAGTTTCCAGGAGAAATTGCAGGGAAGTTTTCACCTTCCGGAACAGATTGGAAGAGGAAAGAAAAATAGAAGTGGGACAGATAGAATTCAAGAAAAGATCTCTGACTTGTATGACGTGTTAAAATTCAAAGCGAAACCGAGCAAATTTCTGAGTATACTGAAAACAACGAACTGAATGGAGAAACTGACAAAGGCTTTGAAACATGTAACAGGATTAGGGAGTCGGGAGCCTGGAAGAGACGAGGAGAGGGAAGCGAGATGTAAAGACACTGAGAGCCGATGAAGGACAGGATTAGATGGAGGTAGACAGAGGTGACTGTGGGGTCAGTGCAAGAAGAAATGAATCATTCTGAATGACGCCAATATGTTGAGATTTGTCTCCCATTTACACACACATACATCTCCTGTTTTCCACCGGCCATTGAAAGATATAGCTCAATGTGAACGACATCGTGATTCATACTGGTAGCATAAATAAGTTGATGACCCACAGAAATTCACATGAAATCCAAGTGGGCCCAAAAATGTTGTTTCTGTTAGCAGAGGCTCATATTCCTGACAGAATTTCCGTAGCTCTAATTGGACTTCTGACGTGTTTTAATGTAAATATCCCACAGAAGGGGCGTATTTAAACCATAACTGTATAATCCTATGTGTAGCAGCTGGTTTTGGAGGATGAAGTTAGCTCTTCATCATCACTTTGTCCTCTCATCTCCAGGCGTCTATTTAAATTAACTCCAGCAACTTTAAGCTGCAGTCTGAATATAAATTAGACATCAGTTTCACCCAGTAAGTCTTCTAACACGTTCTTAGAGAGAACAGTACATCATCTGAGAATGCACACTGGCTTATACAATAACCATGGGGCCCACCTGGAGCAAGGGCCCGCAACATTTACACATTTACAATCGAAGGAGTCTTTTTTTTTATCATTTAGAGCTGCAAATGTTACATCAATTTTGATTAAATATGCATTTTACAAAAGCTAGGTTGGTATTTATCAAACCAGACAGGAACCAACTGGCCGGCCATGACCCTTTCTAAGATTTTATTCAATGAAAGATGATTTAGATGCTCAGTTTCCTGAAAGTAGGTTCAACAACTTCAACATGTTATAAGGTGGAACAAACAGAACTAGTTTGGAAGGACAGTGTAATCATATGCCTGCTGATATCATATAGGAACTTTAAGAGAAACAACCTTTTTTATTTTTGAGGATATTAAATTTGAGAAGAAATTCTTTTTTCTTTATCATTTCATTCAGACTCAGACACTTCCAACCTGAGTTTGGAACAGCTCCGACATGTTCTTCTCAAACTAAAAGTGTAATTATTAATCCAAGGACTGTTTCTAATTCTAATAAAACAGACCAGAGCCACTAAATTAGTGTCTAGATCGCACCTAAAAAGTCCAACGTTGTGTCCAAGCTCAATCCAACCTCTAATTACCTATAATTAGAGGGCCGAGGCTGAAGTAATACCTGACGTATTATTTTAAGCTGCAGCAGTTCAAAATGGTTGCAGTAGCTTGTTGTAATTGCAGGGTGAGTGAAGCGCACATCTTTTGGGATGTGTGTTTGTTAAAGTCTAATTAACTTCTGCACCTCACTTTCTTCCTTTCCTCTACAGGATAAGCTTCCTGCGCCTCTATTTGGACTAGAATACATTTATTTGACTTACAATCTAGAGTGGTTTAAAGTCTGGAAAATACAGTAATTGTGTGCCGCTAAGGTGGGGAAGGGCAGACGCTTATTAGAGCTCATCTTGGCAGATCAAAATAAAGATACTGCAAGGTTTTTTATATATTTTATTATTATTTTTACCAATTAAATGACTAAAACTGAAAAAAGTGATCAACAAACATGACTTCCACTTTGTAAAATCTCCTAGGAATCACATTCAGATTTCATAGATCCTAAATGCGGTCTTTTCATTCTGAGGATGTTTTCTTCTCCCTGTAGCCAGAGGTAAAAAACACAGAAGTGTCACAGCATCCATCAGGCTGGCCTTAACTACCAGTTGCCTCTGATCTCAAACATCCGTGTGTGCGCCGCCGCTTTTAAAGATAAATAGAGCTGTTTTTAATAAATGGGTTGAAAACAGGCAGAAGTACTTCTGAGAGTAAGTCAGCCAAAGACGACCAGATTCCGCTGACCTCTAAGCTTTCAACTGAAAGCTCTCGAGGCAATTTCACATTTCATAAAAAAAAAAAAAAAGTGTTTGATGCAGTTCCAGGCTGTGAATAGCCTTTGTGCTGTGAGAACAGCGCAGCAGATCAGTATCTGATCACATCAACTCCCCTGGTTTTGCAAAGAAAAGCATGTTATGTTAGATGGAAGCGGTTGCTATGAATGTGAATAAGCACTTTGAAACCACTGGCCATGTTAAGCGTCTCATGACTGATTACAGTGCACAGCGGTGCGTGGACAGTATGCTAATACACTCATGAAGACGGGCAGAAATTTTTACTGCTTCAGTGTTCCATTTTTTTTATTTTTTTTTATCAGATGTTTGAGTTGAGTAATAAGTATTTCATATTTTTGCACCACTTTTCTTGACAAATACTTTAGATTTATGCTAATTGGTAATGATTTGTCAATGGGATTAAGATCTAATGTTTTCATCTCAGAGCCTCTTAGTTATTTGTCTTGTTGTGCTCCATTTGTTTCTGATGACAAGGTGAGTGATTAGTCTAGAAATGCAATTGTACAAGCAGCAATATCTTTGCTGGTGAAACCGGTTTGGTAATGATGAAGTAAAGATGACAGGCTGTGTTTTTTTGAAGATAATCACAGTTGGTAGTAGAAGAACTGCACTCCTTTTAAAAGTAATGATTCAGTCAGAATAATATAAAATCATCTGCTCTGTACACTTTGACACCTTCCATAGGATTTCTTTTTGGTTTTAACTTTATCTTTCATTAAATGTATAATTAACTGCATTTCACTTTTCATAGCAACTTAACCTTGATGCAAATTGTTGGGAAAAATCCACAGAGATAGAGGATGATTTCACACCTGGTAGTCCTGTGGATTCGATTTGATTGGGAAATTTACAACATTTGTTACATTTGCACTTGTAGCTGTTTGCTTTCACGTTGTCCCGTGTAAAACGAATCAAATCCCTTGAAAAACCTGTTCTCCTCCTCACCTGTGGTGGCGCTGCACCAAGTACCACCGAAGGAAACAACACAAAAATCTCAGAAGAAGGCATTGAACAGAACTTCCTTTTTCACGAAATGTAAACAGGAATGGAGTGATGTCAGATTTTAGCGGTTAGGGGATTTCTCTTTTGTCGTTGGCTAAAGACAAAAGAGTCATTTCTCCTGCTAGCATTAGACTTACAGGTTAGTTTCAGTTGTGTTTACCCAGAATGCCCTGTGCCATTTCACGTTCTCACCTCCCCAAATGTACCGAACCAGCAAACAATCCAAGTTCCAATAAAGCGGACTCAACAGGGCTGGTGTGAATGCACCCTGAATCTCTCAGTTGTTTTCCTCTACTTTTTTACTTTTTCTCCCTTCCCTATTGTACCATTTAAACTTGGACATTAATAAAGCTGCCACAGAGCTGTGATTTGGCAAAAAATTACCGACTGAGGTTGAATCAGAGTTTTATTCTGCACCTGAACCTGGGCTTGCTAGTTAACTGCAGAAACAGAACTTCCCTGTAGTGGAATGTTAATGATTAGCACGCGCGCGCGGCGGTCGTAGCATGTGAGCTTCCAACCTTCTGCTGCGGTGATGTTGACGCTGTAAAAATGGCTTCTAGAGAGAATTTCAAGCCTTTGGAGCCTCTGCAAATGGGGTTTCCAAATCAGCACATTGCTTCGAAAAAAACTTCTTCAAAATGAACGAGTTTGTTGTCGGAGGATGGCAACGAGGGCTGCTGGGGTAGTCGAACATAATCATATTTTGAAGCTCATAACAGACTACAAGAGATTCAACTGAGTAAACATTTATTTGAAGTGTGGATTAGCCTTGGGAAGACGTTCAAAACCTGCAGTGTTGTCGTTTCATCATGTGTGTGTTGCAGGAATCCTTAGAGGGAAGAGTAGTTGGATATTACGAAGCGCCAGCAGCACAGCGCTGTGAAACAGCAAGCCAAGCAAAGCTTTCTGCTCCCCGTCCTCTGCTGTGATAATTAGGCCCACCATGTCAGCAGACGGATAGTCAGAGAGCATGTCTCTAATAGATACTGACGGAGGACTTAAATTAAAATCCCCGGCCCTTACTGTGTGCTCATTGGATTACATGCATTATGCAGCGGCCTATTACAGCCTGACCGCAGGTGGGACCACTCACTTCTCCTTTTAAACATTAGCATTTCATTTCCCTCAGAGTTGTTGAGCGGTGCTGGAGCTCTCTCTCAGCCATTTCTCCGCCTACGTCTTCATCTGATTTTTTTATATCAATCAATGGTTTAGCTCAATGGTGGTAAAATTGTCTAATATTTTCAAATAGTTTGCATATTTCAGGATTTTAGGCTGATTTGTTGTTTTTTTTTCTCTTGGATTTGGGATTGTTGGAGATGTTCTGTTTTTTTATGAAGCACACAAATAATGCAGAGACTACTGAAAACAAACTTATCTTATAGGCTTATGGTCATGTGAATAGCTGAGTCAACTACTGAGGATATTAACAGGACTGTGGAGAATTTGGCTGCAGACTGAGGTGGTCATTCAGCCCTTTGACTCAGGTGTGTTGGACCAGAACAATAGGAATTCATGATGGAAGAGAAAAGAAACACAGCAGACATTAGACTAAGCAGCCAGCAAACAGAACATCAATCAACACAAGAAAGACTCAAAATTGAAGAGATAAGATTCACTACCAACTTCCAACTCTGTTTAAACCATGGATGTCCAAAATTTTTGTCACAAAGGCTAAAATTGTCGAGTCAAGCATTCTCCAAAAAAAAAAAAAATATATATATACATATATATTTCAGTTTTTTTATGAAAAAATATATATATATACATACATATTTTTTTCCTTTTCAGTAAAAGCCTCAGGGTAGATGCAGTTCTGCTTGTTTTAAAGGCTTGGTTAAAAAACAGTGATTACTTTGTATCTTACTTAACTTTTTCCATCTGAAAAAAATTATGTCAGTAATAATTTTACCCTGATTACAAATAAAAAGTCTCAATCTGAACCGACCACCAGTGCTGGACAGATTTGGATCATGCTTAAATTCCAGTTGGTGGGGCCACACGAAACCAGTCCAAGGGCCACAAAGAGACCCCAGGCTACAGTTTGGACACCGTTGGTCTAAACCTTTTGGACACCGTTGGTCTAAACCTATGATTGCTTAAAGACTAAGCAATCACAGCCTAATTATAATCTGATTACATGTAATTCATGTCAGATATTACTGATCAAAGCAATGTTTGGGATTGGCCATATAATGCTGCTCTGCTGAACCCAGGTTTGCATTTTGGAGAGTAAAAATAGAAAATTGCATGACTGGGTCTCAAAATATGTTGAGTCCCTGAAGTACTCAGAGGGCAATAAATAGTCAAGATTTGTTTTAAACCAAAACTCAGGCTCAACCATCAAACATGTGCAACCCCAGTTTATAGCTGCCATAAAAATAAATCTGTTCCCCTGACTACAAGTGATGGCATCTCAGGTTTTAGCTCATTATCAACATTCGTACGCACACTTTCTGTTTGTAAAAAGCAAGTTCAAAGTTCTGTTTAACCAGAAGAGGCTGTAATTTTCATCTCTGCCAGAAGCGAGAAAAATAATCACAGTGCGTGCTGGCTCTCCGGGGGAAGAAATCTGCTTCCAGTCCAGTAGGACCTTGTGGACAAAAATAGTCAGAGCGATCTGAGAACCAGCTGGAAATGTTTACAAGCCCAAATGTTGAGGGGCATGCAAACAAATTTACTCTGTTGATGCGATTGTCATGAGCTGTGTGGGCAGACGGTGCGGCTCGGTTTTATTCATTCTGTCTTAGACCAACTCCGAAAACAAGTCCAGGTCGTCACACCGCCACCAGTGGGTCCTCATTCCATCCTGACCTCTCTGTGACCTCTATTAGCTTCAGTGGTGACTGATGAGCTGCTATAAGAAGTAAGAAGTTCAACAAAACTTCTCTGATGAATTTTGTGTCATAACCAGAACTGGATCAGAACCAATGACGTTATTCCTTTTCCTTGAGAATGTGCTAGCCTATTTCTAGATTTGGAATCCCTTAAATCCATTTCTGTTTAAAGGTGCAGTATTATGTAAAATTTGAGAAATCATTTAATCTCCATGGCAACCATTCAGCTGTGCAAAATGACAGGATAGACCTACCTTGCTGCCTTCAAGATGAAGCTTTTCCTTAGAGCTGAGGTTTCCACCTCCATGACTCCTCTAATCAGCTCCTTCAGACTAGCTATCAGAAATTAGCTAGTCCACAGTTCCACCAGTTCCACCTGGTGGAACTGTGGATCTGCTGAGCTCATTATAGGAGCTACTTCTGAGTGAAACTTTGGTAAAAATGTTGTTAAAGGGTTATGACTTCCTGAAGGCTTAAAGCAGATAATATTGCTGATGTTGTGATATCAGCAATATATATTGATATCACAACCATTCTCTTTTATATTGGATGATTTAATTTTACATTATTGCCACCATAGGAGTCATATTTTTAAACAATGTTTTACAAACAAGAGGCATTTAATCCAGTTTTTTCCGTTTGTCGAACTTTTAGAAATCACAGCAGCTGCAGTGCCACAGCGAAGGCATAATAATGCTAAAAACAGGGCAAGAACAGCTCAGAATCATTTGTATTCTTCTCTTTTTCTCACTCTCTGTGTCGACTTTGTCAGCAGATCTTTTTGAACGGAAGTGTTTCACTATTTAAAAAGTCCGCTGTAGAGTGTTGCATAGAAAACATCTGGGATCTCCTTGTTCTGCCAGTAATTATGGAAGCCATCAGGACCATCCAAATCTTCATAGCCTTATGTTATTTTATTCAAAACACTAGGGGGAGTTATGAAGTTGACAGGGTTCCTATATTCTATTCTTAATTCATAGCTGTATAATAAACATGCCGCTACAAACACTTTGTTCTCTAACATCATACAACTTGATGAGCCAGGATCACAAGCCGCCAGTTCTTGTAATTCTGCAGCGACGCTGGAGCCAGCACTGAACTCCATCGTCATTCTGATGCAGCCAGTTCGTCCAAATGCACTGAGAGTTTTAAATATGAAGGACAGCATGTTGTGCCATCCTCAGTATGTTAAAATCTGCATCAGATTCTGCTGATTTGTTTCTCAGATAATAGAACTGGACTGAGTTCAAGTAGAAAGACAGGTAGAGCTGCAGCCTTAATGCACTGGGCTTTCCTGGAGTCCTGTTTGTGTGTGTGTGTGCGTGTGTATGTGTATTCTAGCTTCTTCTGTATGTGTCTGTGTTTCCTTGTGATGGACTGGTGTCTTGTCCAGGGTATGGAGCACCTGTCATCCAATGATGGCCAAAGACGAGCACAAACCCAAACATAAAACTCTGGAAGTAGTTGTAGTAAATGAACGGATGAACTGAACTGAATTATGTGAGCACAGTTTAGAACTAAAGCATGAACCAACTGTAGCCCTCCCAGGCCGTCCAAAACAAAATCCATTGGGAAGTTTCAGCTTGGTCAAAGTTCTGCAGCTAAGAGGAAACAACACATCAGACCCATATCTTACTTCCTTGACCTTTCACAATAGAGTTTAAGCTTTCTATTGTTGGTCGTGGTCAAACGTTTTGTCACAAGGGCCCAAATCATCAAAAATTATTTAAAGCAGATTTGGGTGAACTAAAATCTGCTTTTAAGAAAAGTTACCAGTCAGTTGGGCTGTTTAATATAAAATTTAAGAGAAAGCAAAAAAAAATTGCTATTGCAACTGTAAGAATATTTTTAATCTTTCGGTAAATATATTAACCTAATGAGAAATAAAAATTATCCGTCTGCATCAATTTGTGCTGGTGCACAAAAATAGCCCGGAGGCCACTTGTGGCCCCGGGGCCAAACTTCTCACATTCCTGGATTTCAAAGTTTCTCTGTAAATACTGAGGAGTAAAAAATTGTTTGCCCTCCTCATTTCATATTTTGTCCATGATAGTCACACTTCAGTGTTTCAGAACATCAAACTAATTTAAATCTTAGTCAGACACAACACAAGTAAACACAAAATGTAGTTTAAAATGAAAAAACTCCAAACCTACATGACAGCCTGTGTGGAAAAAGTATTACTGATTTAAAATATTTGAAAAAGAAAAGAAAATCTTTTATTATTGAAAAAAACAATGATGTGCTTATTTGCTCTACAAATTCTGTTTGCTTCGTTAGTCATCATCCTTCAGTGCCAGTTTGAGGAATGCTACATGCTAACATCTTTCAGTCTGCCACAGACAAATAAAATGAGGCAAAATAAACTTCAGCTTCAACAACACATAAAGTCTTGCAACTCATTTTTTCATTTAACTGAAAATGTTGTCAAAATCCCCTCATTTATGGATGAAACTGTTGAAAATTCACTGAAATCAGACAGAAAGTTACATTTAGGACAGTAAGCCAGAAATTCAATCTTCCTTTGCTGTTGATGCTTTCTGGCCCTGTTGATAGGTGTAGAGCTCTGATAATCACAGACATTTTTAGAATCTAAATCCTTGGCCTCATTCATTATAACAGCAAGCTTTTCTTTCCGGATTATGCTGTGCATAGGTTCCAGGCTGGTGAGTAATTGTTTAATTTCATATTGCCCCAGCAGTGGCATGTTACAATTAAACTGAAGCAGTGTGCTCGCTCCTCTTTTATTTTCGACAAACAGCAGTAGGGAATGCGTGAATGCTGCGGCGTCATGTAGAATGTGAGATGAACAAGGCTGGCAGCCAGACGGAGGACGCTAATGGTTCATGTGTCGCCACGGGTGTTGTGAGTGACGACACGCAGCTCTGCATGTGTTCAGAATGAGTAATTTTTCATGCATTGTAAATTTAGATTTATTTGTCTGTTAGTCATTTATTGAAGACATACTGACAGATATCCTCTCTTTACTCCAAAGTCATACAAAATTCCAGCAGTTAACACGTTGTCATCTCATGTCCCCATAGCGGCCACATCTGCTTTTTCCAGTAATTTGCGGACAGTGATCATAAGGGACTCAAAGCTGAGTTTGTGTGACTGCAGCTCCTTTATATTTCATGATTCTATCAGGAATTATGAATGGGCTGATACCCAAAGTACTCAAAGGATTATGTCTGAGTGATTAACTGAGGCCTTAGAACTGTGTCAAAACTAGATTAAATGAAAGAATTAAACATTTCTCCATTTACAGCTTCGTCCCAATCTTCCATTGATGATTTTCCAGTTAGCATAGCAGAGCATTCAGTCTCAGCTGCAGTCAGATCAGAATGTGTACATCACAAACAAGCGTTCCCTTTCACACTGTTAGCTTAGCTGAACAAAAACATTTCTCTGAGAGAGACAGAGTTTTCCACGAGGGCATATAGAGTCAGCGTAGATATAAAACAGAAATGAAGAGTAAATTTTTCAAAAAAATACAAAATTTTTAGATTAATCTCAGACATTTGAGGGGGAAAAAAGTTTGAAAGTCAAAATTTTTCTAGAAAATAATGTAAAAATTTTGACACTAATCTCTGAAATTTTCTAGAAAAAAACCTTGGACATTTCTTTCAAAAGTCATGGCAGCCTTTCAGCTCCTTCAGACTAGCCAGCAGCAAATAGCACACCTCTGGTGGAACTGCACATCTGCTGAGCTCGTTATAGGAGCTACTTCTCAGTGCAACGCTGGTAAAAACGCTGTTAAAGGGTTAATAGAGGAACCATGTTGAGATGACTTCCTAAAAGCAGAGTGTCAGAGAGCAGCAGTTTTTAAAGAGACAGAGGCCCAATTTCAAGGTGTTAAATTACAAAGTCAAATTTCTTTTAATTCATATTTGATATGTACACCGTGGAAACACAAAAACTTCTGAGTGGAGCAGAGCAGACAAAATCCTAATATAGAAATACAAACTTGTGTGTGTGAATGATTACCCTGTGGGGGTGTGCGTGGGTCTGTGTGCGTATGTGTGTGTGTGGGGGGGGGTGTGTGTTTCCCAGTAATGTACCGCTGACCTTTCCAGGGCGCACTGTAAAGATGAATGGTAGTGGAACAAAACCCACGCTGCACAGATAACATCACGTTGGCACCTTTCGTATCATGATGGTTATTTAAGGTCACCTTTCATGAAGAAAAGGAATTTGAAACATGGAGAATTTTCAGGTGACTATGATCTAATATAATCCAGTCCCTGTGTGTGTGTTTTTTCTAGATGTATGGCACCATGTACAACACAGGAAAACATGTGTCACTGCGGCCGGACAAAACACATCTGGTGAACATCTCTGGGGGCCCCCTGGGCTACAGCTACCGACTGGAGGAGGTCCGCCTCCACTTTGGGAGTGAAGATGCTCTTGGTTCTGAGCATCTCCTGAATGGACAAGGATTTCCTGGAGAGGTGAGATGTAAAACCTGAGCAATGAACACACACAGGGGAAAAGGCTTGGAGAAAAATGTTCATGTGTTCAATACTTTACTTTTTTTTCCTTTGTGCTCTGCTTTCGTATCACAATTACCATTTCTATCAACAAATTACAGTAAAAGCATAAATGTGAACCTTGTCCAGCCTCTTGTCTTTGGTCTCCCACAGCTACAACTTACAGCACTTGTCACCAACATCTTAGGCATAAGTCACATCAAAGTATCCCTCAAAGTATCCTGCTAGATAGACAACATGACTAATCTGACGGTCTTATCCAAACACAATGAAATGAGGATTGGTCAGTCTGAAGCTCTGACATGTTCGGTGTTACAAACAATTATCTGTAACACTGGGTGTTGCAGGTAATCCATGCTGTTTTGCTGTTTGTACGAATAGTTTTGAGAATTGCACATATTGTTTGGAAATGTCAGACATGATTGGAGAAATGCACCAAAGTGGCTGAGTAAAACTGTAGTATTGCACAGCTGTTAGTGGTATTAAGGCAAAGTAGAAGCAACTAAATAACAAGAACTCACATTACAGCGGTAGGCTATTAGAAGAACAAAGTGGTGAGCCAACTTTTGCTTAGCCTACCACACCTACTATATGGACAACATGACTGACTGCAGAAGTCTCAGACATTCTGCAGTCAGTCGCTGCAGACCTCCAAACTTCATACAACCTTCAGATTAATTCAAGAGCTGTGAGCAGAGACGTTTGTGGAATGGGTTTTCTTGACTGAGCACCAAGTGCAATGTAATGCTGGGGTGTGAAGTACACCGCCACTGGACTCTACACAGTCATGTTCTGTGGAACGATGACTGATGTCTCTGTTTGTCAACCCTGTGGATAAATCAGAGCTACTCTCAGCCCCAGAGTTTCTCTCTCAAGTTGGTGCATTTCTCGAATCATTTATGACATTTGCGAAACAGCAAGTGCATTCCTCAAAACTATTTGTACAAACAGCATAACAGCATGGATTACCTGCAAAACCCAGTTTCTTTCTCAGAATCCTGAGGCCATTCCACAAAATGAAATATCTGTATCAGTGAACACGTTAGTTAAGTTGTAGTTGTGGGAGATAAATGGCAAGAGGCTGGACAAGATTCACATTTATGCTTTTACTGTAAATTGGTGACAGAAGAGGTGATTGTGATACAGAAAGAAAAAGACAGCACTGCAGAGGACAAAGGAAAAAAGAAGAAAAATGGAAACACAGGACAAACTCCTGAAGGACGACTGTACATGCAGTGCTGTGGTAATCACAGTACAGTTTTTCTGTTTCTCTTTTTCTGTTCTGTCTCCTAATTCCTCCACCTCTCTCCTCTTCTTCTCTCTGGCTGTTGACTCGTACAAATCTTTGTCCTTCTATTGTCAGAAATGTGACATAATGTTGTGCTCTGGCTTTATACGCCATATACTTAACTCATGAGAGGCACCTTCAATCTGTTTCAGAAAACTGGCCAATCGTTGGTTGATCTAACGCTTCACGCATTTCAGAACGTTGGAGAAACTCAGGATTCGACTGGAAGTAATTTATCAATTCAGGACAGATTTAGAAAAAAACGCCTAATAGAAATATATAGAAATATGAATTATTACACCTTGTTCAGGCATTTATACAATGAAATTATGCTTAAATATTGTGGCGGCCTAAACTATTCAGCAGAGACCCGTATAATACATTTTGATCAATATGACAAAAGCAATTGAAAATGTAGGAAAAAGCAGAGAATTGCACGTAGTAACCTGGATGATGTACAAAAGCATTTGCGACTTGCTCAGAGGAACAGGAAGCTGCTTCTTTGATGTGAACAAGAGACACATTGATTTGAAGACTGAAGTCGCTTTGAAAGTTTCAGTTCTGTTCTGAGAAATGAACCGAAGTGACTGAGGAGAACTGTAAAGCTCCAGCCCAAGTTTTGGACAACACATTCGTACACCTTACAGAACGCCTTCCTTACCAGAAGAGTGGGAGGCCCCACATCATACTAAACCAAACTACTAATACTAAACCAAATGGATTAGCTGTGAGATCCCTTAACGTTAATATGTACATGAAAGGAGACCAGCAGATACTTTTGACAATATATTAGAGGTAGACATTTTGTTTAAAATTCCATCCTGTTCAGGTGGCTTGTCCTTATTTTGTTGCACATATGTACCATTGCCAGTGCAAAAAAGGCAGTCAGCAGTAATCTAATAAAAACATATCAACTCAGGCCTTTATGGGTCCAGAGGAAGAGGAAAGGCCAGCAGCATCACCCCTGTCTGCTATATGGAATCATTTTAGGTTTTGTAAATGTTCACATTTTGTTCAACATGTTCAGTATGCTGCTCTAATGTCTCCTGTCTGACGTTGCTCTTTCCATTGTTCCAATAAAGCTCTGCTTTAAATATGTGGAAGGCAGCAGTGAACACAACTTCTGTACAAAAATGAAACAGGACTGGGTTTATTCCTGCCATTAACCGACTAGCAAGGGACGCAAAACAAGCAGCAACAACATCAGTATTTTTATTAACTCGATAAATATGATAAACTGGCATAGATGAACTAATCATTTACCCAACATTATCTGCATGCAGCAGCGCTACACAACTTACACGGCTTGTTAGGAAGAAACAAACTGTTGCCTTTTGGCTCTGGCTAGTTGCTGAACATGACACAGATTGTGCTCAACAACAGGCCTCCAGTCGGTGATCAGATCGAAAGGTGTAACAGGCATCAGCATGGCTACGCTTGTGGTGTGTTTACATATGCCTATGAAAGTCACATTATCACATCTTAACCAGTTAAACAAATGTAGGGACATGCACGGGACATGTCCCACATGTCCAGCCTGCATCATCCCAAATGGTTGGAGAAACCAGTTTGAAATGAGAATTTGTCTGCTAGGCTAGTACAATAACTGTGCATAATCACACTTATTTGAAAAGCTGTAAATCGATTATTTAATGATAATGTGAGGCATTTCTAGTTTGCTTAACAAAGTAGAAAAGAAGACATGCTGAAAACATTCAGTCTTCGTTCTGCTTCCAGTGCTTGTGTTTAAATCATATAGCTCTTCTTCTCTTTGTTTGTTTCTTCCAGGTCCAACTGATCCACTATAATCAAGATCTGTATGCTAACTACAGTGAGGCGGCTAAGAGTCCTCACGGCATCGCTGTGGTCTCCATCTTCATTAAGGTCTGATTGTCCTCTGAAAGCTAGCATAGTGCAGTCTGACTAGATTCCAGGAATAAAATGGTCTGACCATGTGTGACATGATCAGAAAAATAATAAGAATCAAGCATGACAGTGAATCATTGAGTACCATGTAGAGCCTTATAGTTAAAATACTGTGGAAGCAAAAAATATAACCAGCAGAGACTAGAATGGCTGTAAAGTGTAGAAGATGAGGTTACTGTGAAGGTTGATCACTTATCATGCCAAGAGATCTGCAGAATAGCAGCCTTTACTCACTTCTTTGACTAACTAGCATGTTAAAATCAAAGTGCAATTTGTGAATAATGGATTGTAACAATCCAAATTGCAGCAAAAGGGGAAAAAAAAAAACTTTTGTTTGTTTGCAGCTTTGTTTTTTTGTTAATATTTGATGTTTGTTTCTTCCATTTCAGCTCTCAGAAAACTCCAACACCTTCCTCAACCGTATGCTCAACAGAGACACCATAACCAGAATCAACTATAAACGTAAGACAAACTGAACAGACAAACTGAACAGACAAACTGAACAGACAAACTGAACAGAGCTTTCTGGTTGCTGATCTGAACCAAATCTAAACACGCTCTATTGAAAACATAATATGCTCTGTGGGTTTTTGTCTATATTGATTCTTTCCTCATGAGCAAAACACCATTTACTTTAGGGAGGATGGTGCTTTACCATCTTCTTTTTACTTTATGTTCACACTTCAGTGTTTCAGATCTATTAACATATGTTAATATCTAAGAAACCAGATGAAATGCAAGACTCCGTTTTAAAATCATGATTTTATTAATTAACCTCTCCATAACCAGAGGACCCAAATTTGGGTCCTCAGCACTTGCTTTTACAAGATCTGGTGCCGAAGAGGGGAAGTACTAGGTAAAATCAACTTCTCTTTGACTTTACATCATATTATAATGTCATTCCCTCATCAAAAACATACCTAGAGTGTTGTGGTCTGCTTTATATTAATTTTAGAATTTATTCTATGTATAATATTTTATCCTGGTGTGTTTCTTTTTTACTGTCTTTTAAACTGTTTAATCTTGTTCATGGCTCCTCTGGGGATGTGATTTGCAAATTAGCTAAGGCTATAGATGGCATCATGTACTGTATTTGCTTGTATAAGCTCTTCTCCATTCAAATAAACATTAAAGAAAGAAGACAGAAAAGTTCTGTGTTAGTCTGAGATGGAGGCAGATGTTCCACTGAAGGGTGCACGAAGAAGAGAACTGCTACTCAGTAACTGTGGAGACTAATAAGAATTTCCGATTCCTGTTGAATTACGTTGAATGTGGCAGAATTTCAAATGTGATGCTTAATCATATAAACAGAGTGATGGATGTTAATTCCAGCCTGAGGTGGGACCGTGTCATAAAAATACCCAGAACACAAAGATGACTCACTGAATGAAGCGGCAGCAGAACGTGTCAGATTTGTGTGAGATCAAAGATTTTGTTCTTGACAAGTAAAGAATTTATTTTAGCTTTATAATCAGTACCCATTAAATTGGCCTCGTCATGCACGTAATTTATGTTTTTCTATTTTTAAAAGCGAGAGATGCTTTTTGCTTATAATTGTAAAACACTTTTACTAACAAATAAAAGTTGTACTTTGAGGAAAAAAATATCGGAGGCTTTTTTTTTTATCAACATAGATTAATGGAAATGGAAATAATCCATCTGTCTTGAAGCTTTCATTTGGAATAAAATATCTTACATTTGTTTGAAGGATCTATTTATTCATAGCAGAAAAGCGGCGCCATCAAGCATTCCTAGATTTGTCACATTTTGTCACATTGCAACAACAAACAAGTGCTTGTTGTCAAGCTTTCATTTAATAGCCCAAACAAGAAGTAACGCAAATAGAAATTTGAAAATGGTGGTGTAATTTGATTGCAACTTCCTTTAAACTAATACATTTAAATAACATTTATTTCACCCAACTGCCCCCAAAATGTCATTTATTAGTGAATAGACTCTGTGTGTCTTTTGACCTCGGCATAAAAGCAGATGTTCTGTGAATTCCTCAGAGGTTTGTTGCCGAACATTAAAAACATCCAGCACCATGGAGATGCTGCTTGTTTTGGCAGACGGGTCAGGGAGGAAGCAGGGTTAGGTTCTCAAACATCTGCCAGAACTCTGATGAGTCCTTCATCTGGACGCCTGCTGGCCTACCAGGACATGGACGTCCATCGGCGCTTTAATCAGAGAAGTAGAAGAGACAGACAGTAGATCTGGATGAGCTAGAGGTCCAAAGCTCAGAACCACCTTTACTTATTTACACCAGTATCCGACCTAAACAAAGCCATTGTTGTAAAATTGACTTTTTGCATCATTTTATTATGTTATTCCCTCATTAAAAAGCATACTGGAGTGTTGCTTTGATTCTTTCATGCATGTTTAAGTAATCCTTTAGTCTCCATGGCAACCATTCAGCTGGTGCAAAACGTCTGGGTGGACGAAGCTCCGCCTTTGATACACAGCTCCTCCTCAGAGCTGCAGTTTCTGAGATCACAAAGCAGCAATAAGCAAAGTACTGACTTGAGATCTGAATATGGATACAAAACATCTTAAGTAAAATAGGCATTTTCTCTTCAATTCACATGTATTCACTGTTCTGAATTGGTCTGCCACATAAAATACCATTAAAAAGACAGGCCTGTATTTTTAGCAAGGCTTCCTATGATTGATAATTAAAGCTAAGGTAAGAGTCACATCCACAGACATGTCAATGTTTTCTCCCTGCTATCAGGAAGAAGCTTCAACAGAACATGTTCTCACACCGAGCTCACTTGCTTTCTCCCCTTTCTTCAGATGATGCATTCCTACTAATGGGCCTGAACATAGCTGACCTTTACCCTGACACCATCCGCTACATCACCTATGAGGGCTCCATCACCATCCCTCCCTGCTACGAGACCTCCACATGGATCCTCATCAACAAGCCAGTTTATGTGACACAGATGCAGGTAGTTAAAAGTGGGATCACTGTGTAACACCAGGCTACATGCATTCTAGCAGGAACATCATTTCTAATTATCGGTGCTGCCAGGAGCTCCAACATGTCTGAATTACAAGTTAGCTTCTCAAAAAGACGAAAGGAAAATGTCTTTACTCCCTCAGAACAGACAGAGTTCTGTAACTGCAGAAAAGAACCAACTGGTTCTCAGAACTAAATGAAGTGATGAGTGGAACCTGCTTTTTACCACTTGAATCAAAGAAAACACTCTGCCTTCATTTATTAGTTGATATAAAAATCACAATCTGCATGCAGGGTTTCATGACAGCGCTGTAAATCTCCTTGCTATTGTGAAGTAGTTGCTCCAGGCCTTGAAAGCCTTTTCATGTTGCCTCAGACAGGGACTGGGTGTTACGGTGTTCCAGTCCAGAACAGCACTTATCTGGAGGAAAGCGGCTCACACACACACACACTGCAGCCTCTCACTGGACTCAGCGCTGGGAGGAAGATGTCGCCTGTGTAACTGACTCCCTGTTTTGTCCTAGTTGTTCGTTTTACCATTTATTTGCGCTATGACCAGCCTGAGGTCAACATTAAACACAAGTATAATTAAAACTATCATTCTGACTGTTATTATCAACATGTTTACATCCTCACCATTACTGTGATTTGTTGTGGCTTTTTGCCACGCATGTAAGGTAAAGTAAGGTCATTTTATTTACATGGCACATTTCCAGCAACAAGGCAGTTCAAAGTGCTTTACATGAATTAGAAGGAAATACAAACAAAATAACAAAAGAAAAGCAAAAAGTACTCCTCAATTTATAAACTAATAGAAGTTTCTCTGGATGAGCTAATAGAAAAGAAAAGTAAAAGTATAAAGTTTCTCTGGATTCTTGTTCTGATCAAACTAGATATTTGATCAGAACATCTAGTTCTATTAGTTATTTTCTAACTAACATGGTTTTCTCTATGTCTTGCACCGATATTAAAAGTTTAATGCTAAATGTTGATCTAAGGTAAGGAGTAGTTTCTCTAGCTAAACTAACAGAAGTTTCTCTTGAAGTTTGTTGTAATTTCTGCTCTGTGTTGAGTGAAGTATCAAACTGAACGTTCCTGTTCTGGGTTGCTAAGAAAGTAGCAATTTTACTACATCATCTATTTTATAATAGTTATTAATTATCATTAATAATATCTAATTCGGTGTGGTTCACAATGCGTAGCACATTTTCTACATGTCAGAGTGCTGCTTACCTCTGCAGCCTGGTCAGAAGCGGACTGAGCTGTGGGTTTGTCCTGCAGATGCACTCCCTGCGCCTCCTCAGCCAGAACGAGCCGTACAAGATCTTCCTGAGCATGAGCGACAACACCCGGCCGGCCCAGCCTCTGCTGCAGCGCTGCATCCGAACCAACATCAACTTCAACAAGCAGGGCCGCGACTGCCCCAACAACCGCGCCCTGCGCCCACAGTACAGAGGTGACCCGACCGCTGCAGTCAAGAAAAGCGCTCCGTTCGGCTGGAAGTGATTGCCATGTTATATATAATATCACGTTCTTTTCTCGCTTCTCATTCTACAGAGCTGATTACATGCCAAAAGTGGAGATATTTTTAAGTTGCTCCTATCTGGACTGTCAAATCCATTGAGTGCACTTGCTCAGTTAAAAATAACCAGGAAACTTTTGGTCAAAGTCAGCAAATCACTGTTCAAACTTTGGACAGTGGAATGTTCCATAGTTAACAGAGACTACAGACATGAGTGATCAGTAAAAATGACTGAGACACTGAAAGTTCTGGCAGAACTCTGTTACTCTGACTGTATTAATTGGGTTATTACTATTACTATTTACATTTTCATGCCAAAGCTCATCTTTATCTCTACCTAAATAAATATATATTTACTACCATATAAGCTAAAAGCAGTAGAATGAGCTGAACACCATCACCCTGTCGGTCACTTACACTGAACACAGGAATGGAGTTGTACTTACTCTGCAAAAACACAATCTTACCAAGTATTTTTGTTCTAATGTCTTAGAACACTTGAAATACGAGCAAACTATCTTACAAGTAACTTTCCAACAAGACATAAGAGCTTGTTTTAAGTCAAGAATTCCATAATAATGATAAAAAGTATTACTTGCACTTTTTTTGCACTTACACTAATGTCTTGTGTAAGTGCAAAAAAAAATCTGCCAGTGGAATTCATACTTTTTCATCTATATTAGGGAATTATTTACTTAAAGCAAGCTCTTATATCTTGTTGGAAAGTTACCTGTAAGTTAGTTTTCTCGTTTTTCAAGTGAACAAATATATTTGCACTAGAAACTAAACCAAAAATACTTGGTAAGGTTTTGTGTTTTTGCCATGTAGGAAGGTTTTAACCATAGTAAACTATTTATTTTTCCTGAGATCTACCTACTTTAGTATAAAAAAAAAAGTTCTACCTGTATGTCCACTAGGTAGGGACTGTTACATCTAGAACATCTTATTGTTGTTTTGATTCTGGAATACAGATTTAAGCAAAAGCACACAATAAATGTTACATTAAATAGAGCTAACTAAGGCCTAATAACTAATGGTTATTTTGCTATTTACAAAGAACACTGACATAAAATCCAGAATTTAGCTGCTTATTTTATTCAACTATCTGCTTAACAGAAACAGCACCGTTAGCTTGCCAACTGCAGTCTCAAAGCAGCGTTACCTTATTAACAGTCAAGGCTGGTGAGTGACGAATCAGAGTTCTGTCTGCCAATCCACTGGATGAGTCTGGTTTCAGCAGTTGCCAGGAGAAGTGCTCTTGTCTGACTGCACTGTGTGGAGGGTCTGGTCTGGTGCAGTGGAGCCGGTTTGGAGAGGTTGAGATCGGCCCTTTAACGACAGTGAAAGGAGTTTCATCAAACTGAGGTGTTTCAGATAATTCCATGGTCCTCAGCATGAACGCCTGCCTGTTCACAAAGTGAGGCTCAGAAAGACATGACCTGTGCTGGCTGGCAAAAGATTCACCAAGTAGTTTATAAAAACTGATTTTTATTTGTTGAAACATTCTCTAGCTACATTTCCATTGACCATCTAATTGCACAATTTGAAAGAAATTTGCTTAGTGGAAACAACTATTGGAAAAATGCTCACTTTTTGATGATGCTCTGGGATGAGGTGGAGTTTCTTGGCTGCACAGAAATTGGTTTATTTCACAAAACTGCAGTGGAAAAACTTTTTTAGCGTCACATGAGTAACATGATCCATCACAGGATGTTTCCACTGCTGCAAACCACGAATAAGGTGACAGGAAGTAGTAGGATGATGATGGCATGGCATGTTTATGAATGACTTATCAAGTTAGCAAAATTAGTTTTTGTGATTTTAATTGCGTTTCTTATTTAATGAAAATACAGCAATTACAAAATTGTGTTTTCTCAACATTTTCGTAATATTGACATTTGTAGACAGCAACTATGTCTTGATGGCATAGTATGAGACAATCTGTGAAAATCATCATCTCCATTGCCTCTTCCCTGTGGCCCTACTGACATCTGCAGACATCAGAGACGACCAATCAGAGCCAGGAGGCGGGTTTTGATGCTGTTAATCACACTTGTGTATACGTGCAGGGGCATTTTGTGCAATTTGCACCTGTCGCTCTGTTTCTGTCTTAGTCACACTAACTTTTAACTCATGTTACCTGTAAGAAAACATTAGTAACCTTTAACAAACAATTACCTATTTAAAAAGATATAGCATTTGGTTACACATACACAACCTATGGAAAGACAAGTTTAATTTGGTCAACTGTATTTTGTTTTTGTTTATTATTATTATTTTTGATTTTTACTATGACCTGCCTTATGTTTTGGTAGTTTTACTTTTAAAATGATAAATTAAACATAATGGCGTGAGAGCATTGATGATGGTGACTGGGTGGCGTTGCCGCGGTCGCCACGCGACCAGACGAACGTCCAGTGCTGCTTCCAGCTTTTTTTTTTTGCTTTTATCTTTGAAGTTTCTCTTCCAGTTCTTTTCCAAACTGCAGGCTCTCTCTGCATTCATTTCTCTTTTCTTCTCTGCTGTTTCCATTGCACAGTGAATCAGTGGCTCCTGAAGTAAGCTCTGCAGTGGTGGCACCAACCAGTGCAGCTCCACTGGGCGGCGGGGCAGGACTCCTTCCTGTCTGCTTCACTGGAAAAACTGTTTGAGCTGAAAAAACTGCTGACGAACTGAACGGAAGACTCAACAACTGGACTTCTCCACAGAGAGCTGCACTAAACTAACATTAGCTAAGCTCAGCTAACCCAACTCCAGACCGAGTGCTGTGCAGGTCTCCTATTACACATCCACAATGTAACACAGCTCACTACGGCCGGCACAGCAGTGATGCAGTTCGGGCCAAAACGTAATATAAATCATAAGGTTCCTGACGTATGCACTCTGTATGTTCTTATTTGTTGTTTTAAAGCTACAAAGAATGTTTTTTCTGCCTGGTTTGTCAGATGGATGTAATGTAGAGACAGCAGTGTGTGGCGCCTTCCCTCCGATCCAGGCTTCAGAGAGTAAATATCTGAACTGTCATCACTCACTGAAAGAGGTTACAGTTCTACTGAAGGCCTGTACGCCTGGCAATAAAGAAAACGAAGCTGCATTGTGGAAGGAATGAAAAATATCCTGCTCATTATATGAAGTAAAAAGGAGAAAATCTCATTTTATAAGAGAATGCCAGTTTCACATTCATTTCATTGTGTTAACATTATGTTCTATACCAAAACTGAAAAAAATATTGCTTTAGACTTTGAAATGTAGTGATTGAAAAGTTTCTTGTGTAAAAAAAAATGGTTTTACAAGATTAAAATAATGTTTTAAAGGCTTGATGAATGTTCTGTGTTTAATGAATCTGAATTGTCCCATAAGTAATGTCTTTTTTTCCATGACTTTTTCTTCTTCATGACGAAATCACACCCAGTGTCTTACAAATCAAGAGGCTTTACATCTGAGTTCATAGTGAAAATCATCTTATCTCTATAAAGCTGTTGTTGGATTATTCAAATCTAACCTCAAGTGTACAAAAACATTATTCATTATTCATGGGTTATTGTTTATTAAGCCTAAATAGGAACCATGTGTGTGGAATAATGAACACACTCTGCGGTTTAGTTGCAGAAGAACGTCTCCCTGGCTGCTTTCTGTCCCAACTCATCACCTCTTCCTTGGCTGTAAAGGAATTTCAACCTACTCTTAATGAAACATGACTTCATTACTTCTGGAACTTTAACAGGTGAGCTTCAGACGGCTTCACCTTTGAAACTGGACTTCTTTGGTTTATGGAGAGGTTTGCTGTGGATTCAATGACTGCAGCGAACAATGACATTCAATGACAGGGCTCCAGGTCCAGTAACAGCACAACCAGCTCAGATCATTGACCCTCTGCTATGCTTGAAGTGTCTGTGCTGTACTGTACATGACGTTAGAGTCAAACGTCCACTATGGTCTCCTCTGTCCTAAAGAGATTCCTTCAAAAGTCACCGGCTTCATTTAGACTCATCTTGATCCAGATATAAAAGCAGAATTCGGCTGTATTCACACCAGGAAGGTTCTTGTTTGATCTGGTTTGCATTCAAGTTGTGCTTTTCTATATGCAGACAATAATTTATAAATGAAGCAGCTGACAGCCGTTGCTGCTTTTGGACTGAGATGACCTGGAATGATGACATGGTGCCAGTTCCCATCACTCCAACAGCATCAGCTTATTGTTTGCGACCCACAACAGCATGCTGATGGAGTTCCTCTCACCAAACTCTTCATTCCTGAACTTCCTGGAGGAATTTTTTCTCAGCATGGATATGAAAAGTAAGCGACCACCAGCCACAAACTCAGATGGCCTTCTTGCCTCTTCAGGCCTCTCGAGCCTCATCTGTTACAACAATTTTTTCTTTATTGAAATTTTTACTTTACAAATCAATTAGTGTTTGACACATGTGGTGTTTAAACTTTAAATTTAAACTTCCACCTTTGCCTCTTAGCTCCACCCATCTTCCCATGAGGACAGTTTCCCCCCCAGCAGGACTCTGCTGCCACCATGTGGACAATGTGTTCATCTTAAAGTGCAGTGTCAGTTCTCCGCCACACTAACTGTTTTGCACATAAAAGTTAAATTTTATTTTCCTCTGAGCAGAGCCCTTTCTTCCACATTTCCAGTGAACGTGACATTGTGACTTTCTTACAGATTTTGTCCCAACAAAATCTGAAGTCTGTTCTTCTCGACTTCATTGGCAGCAGATTTGTGACGTGCTGTAGCGGTAGTTATCCAGTCAGCTGTCTCCTGCCTGAGCTGTGAAGCTCTGCAGCTCCTCCAGCGTTACCTTTTGGCTGCTCCTCTAATCAAAGCGACCCCGGTCCAGTCTACGGTCGGCCCAGGCTCTCATCACGATCAGATGATGTGGTGATCAGATCTCTGAGAGACGTTTGGGATTTTGTTGTAGAATCTCACTCTGCCTTAAACGTCTCCACAGCTTCCTCCCTGAGCTGCTGCCAGGTTCCTCCGTCTCCATGATGTTCTTTGTTCACTAATGTTGTCTAACAAACCTCTGAGCCAAAAAGCAGAGCAGCTGGATCTGCACCAGATAACATTACCCACAGCTGGCTTCTGTTTACTGATCATACAACTTCTGAAAGCAATTATTTGCGCTGGTTTTTAATCAGGAATTATGGGATCAATGCTGGTTAAATGCTTTTCTTTCCATTTCTCAAGTATATCCAAACATTATTATGAGATAATTATTATAGGATGAAATATTTTTGAAGCTGTGAATGCTAATTTAAAAATGGATGAAACTAGGTTAACTGCAGTGATCAGCTGCAGCATCCGCTCCTCATTCTCAGCAGATTTACGATGATTTGCTCTTCATGGTTGTTTCTTTTCAGTCTTCGGGAACTTGTTCATTATGGATTCTTGTAGTTTATAGGTTAATTCTTATGAAGATGCCACTTCTTTTTGTTGATTTCTTTTAGTTGGCTTTATTGTTACTTAATTTTTAAATAATATAGTTTTTGGTGCTCTGTCATCATGACTCTTTGACCAGTTTTTAATTAATTCTCTTCACATTTCCAGCTTGTTTGTCCTTGCTTCAGATAGTAATGATAAAAGACAGTCAGCATGTTTTTACAGTGTTGACTCACCTTCTTGTGGTTACAATCAGTTGTTAAATATCACTTTTTTTCCTGTTTCCTGTTAATCTGTGAGTCAACATTATCAGTAAGCTCTACCTGCCCACTCATTTGAATGTTTAGTTTGTTTCTTTAAGATATTTTATCTTAAAGGGTTCAGTTTGTCTCTTTGCCATTTTTTTTTTTTTGCCTTTGTTGTTTTTCTTTTTTTCTGCATTTTTAGGATAATCACAGCCTTTATGTATGTTTCAAAACCAGCAATTTATAAAAGAAAATACTCCCTATTCAACTCATTATTAGTTGTAAGGAAATGTGAATATGGCATGAAAATAAATACAATCTACCAGAAGGGCGTCACCTGGTTCAATAAGGGTTCCTAATGTTTCACATTTTATGTGATGCACAAGGACTGTGTGACATACAGTATTGAATTTTAATTTCAGCTCCAAACATTCACAAGAAATTGACTAAAAAATAGTGATTGTGACCTCGATTAGATTCTTTTTCCAGAGAGAAAAGAATTTATTCTCCAAAAGATTTCTGCACAAACCTCGTCAGCAGAACCGGTTCATACAGCTGACAGTACAGCAGGGAAAAGTGAGTGAGATCCTAAATCTGCTGGACTACCCAGAGAAGACCCGTGCATACACAGGGAGAACATTCAAACTGCATGCCAGGATTTGAACCCAGGACCTTCACGCTTCAACTGCAGCCCCTCATACATAAGAGCCCCTCCTGTTTGGAGGTGGAGAACACAAGTTGATAAAGTCCTGTTAGAAAACTCATAATCACATTCAATCAGATCTTCAGATTTGCTTTAGTTTGATTTTCCAAAATTAAAATAAGGTTTACACTCTTTCTTAAAAACTGCCCAAAGCTTTCATTGTTTTATGGTATCATTTTCATGCGTGTTTGTTTTTGTCTCAGTGATCGATATCATCCAGGAACGTAGCTGTTTTTCAAGTGACCCAATATGCTTTGATCTTAAAGTACATTAGAAGCATGACAGCGCAGCAGTGATGCATGTTCACTCACCCACGTAGTAATCACTGACTTACCACTTGTCTCAGTCGGAGGCATTTATAGTAATCAACCAACGGCGTTTTCTCAAAATCCACAAATCTGATTTTATGGAAACCTGAGGACGGATTAAATGTTCTAATTCTACTGATTAATTACATTTTACCAACTACTTAGTTTAGCCTGATTGAGTTTCAGTTTATTGGACCACAGTCCTAAAGCTTTAAGACATCAGATGGAGATGTTGGTGCTATTTATGAGTCGTAGTACCATAAAAATGGTGCGATAAGTTCAGTGCTCTAAAATGCATCCATCTGCCATTTTACAAATATTTTTATGTTTTTACCTTTTTGTTTGTTTGGTTTTTGACACACTTCAATGTGTCACATCATGAAGTAAATTTTAATATGAGACAAATGTAACCTGAGTAAATACAAAGAGCAGATTACAAATCATTTAATTTATAAAAGGGAAAATAATCAGTCAGGGGGGAATTACATTTTCATAGCACTTTAGATGGAATACTGTTTAAGATGGCTTTGTATTACTTACACTATTAAACTATAACAATTTAAATGGACGGACCATGACTGTTGAAATTAGATTCCAGACTGATGTTACCATTGGTTGTAAAGTTGGGTTGCTAAGATACCATTGCAGGCAAGAGAGAGATGGAGGCAGTGGGTGCAGGGTGCATCTGTGGTTTTGGGGGAGTGAGCATGTGGAATAAGATGGTGCTGCCACTGAATACTTATCAGACAAAAAGAAAGCGGGAGAGAAGGATAGGAGGTGGCAGGGGTGTGGGGGGCTGGGAAAGTACAGACGGGTGCAACATAAAGAATAAGAAAGAAATTAAAAATATGCAAAAAGTCACTGAAGGACAGAAAGAGAAGATTGTGAAGATTACCTTCCGACAGTGACGGGTGATGGTGGGAGTGTTAGCTGACAGAAAATGGAATCGACTCTGTGTGGAAGACCTGGGGGATCGGAGTGGACTGCTGAATGTAGGTGGAGATGAGAAAGCAAGAACTGTGAATAAGAGAGCAGAGGATACACAACAAAACTAAACGTATACCTGTGACAGAACAATACAAACCATACACTGTCATTTACTGGAGTAATGCAGTTCAGCTAATATACAGGAAGTTTGATAACATCAGTCATAAAGACAAAATAGCAGTCTGTCTGCATTTCTAACATATTTGGGACAAGGGTGCAATGAAAATGGATGGATGGGTGGGTTGCTCAGACGGCTTATAGTAGTACTGCTGCAGAGTGAATGAGCTTTAGTCAACACTGTTAACACCTCACCATGAAATTGAAACTGGACATTCAAATTAAGGGCTTTATTTTCTGTCTGTCTGCACAGTTTAGTTGCTTCCCAACTAAACTGTGCAGTGCTGCTCTGAATAATGGTGACTCCTGGCTTAAAGTGGATCTCTCCTCTCAGACTCAGCCAGGCTGGACTTGTCTCTACATCTTCAGACGTGTGAAGTGGACAAGAACAATGAAGCCACAGACATTTACACCTTTATGCTGCCACAGCGAAGGCAGTGAGAAGGCAGAGGCATTAAAAATTATGTATTAAAGGAACTTCTATGCTTTTTAATTTATAATGCCAGAATCCTTAATGAATAAAAATTATATAATAGCTGCATTGTTGCAGTTATACTGGACACTCTTTCATTGCTACCTAATGATAATAAGAGGTCACAATACACTGTGTTCCAAATTATTATGCAAGTGATATTTTCCCAGATTTTCCTAAATGGTCAATACAAATGATTGTCAGTATAATTTTCAAGTCATGAACTATTACAGTATAAATCAAATTTTACTGAACAAACCTCCCAATGAGAACAGTATTTTTTTCAAAAATAAAAACCTCAAAATGCTCTGCTCCAAATTATGTACAGCAGATTTTCTAAACATTTTATGGATTATAAAGAACTGCAAACGGTCATTCTTCAAATGTTCAGCATTAAGTGGTCACATGTACTAAAATCTAAATCTATTTCAATGTAAAACATCTTAACAGACAGAGTTACATGTTAACATAGGACCCCTTCTTTGATATCACCTGCACAATTCTTGCATCCATTGAACTTGTGAGTTTGTGGATAGTTTCTGCTTGAATGTCTTTGCAGGATGTCAGAAAACCTTCCAGAGCTGTTTTGATCTGAACTGCATCCCACCCTCAGATCTTCTGCTGGAG